>ML977335.1:645234-715948 GCA_010015825.1 Lophiotrema nucula
TAACCTTTTAATAGTATTATATTTAAGTTAATCTTTCTTTTAGAAATACTTAATATAATATTATAATATCTAAAGACTATTACTATACTATTACTTAAGGTATCTTTTATACTATCTTACTATAATAAGCCTCGCTATAATAAGCCCTTACGTAAGATTTAGAATATTATACTATAAGTACGCTAAAAATAGTAAAAAAACTCTATCTTCCTATACTCTTATCTTTATATACTTTAATATAGCTACTAGTTAACCTTATATTAACCTTAAGCCCTTCTGTACTAAGCTAGTTAGACTTTTTAATAAAGGCCTTAACTTTAATACCTTTAGAAAGTACCTCTAAACCTAGTATAACCTTAATATCTCTATCTACTTAATTAAGCGCTAGTTTTATAACTAGTAAGTCTCCTAATAACTCTAACCTAACGTATAAGAGTCTATTAAGAGTTAGATCTAGCTTTTATTCTTTAAATTTATACTAGAAAATACTAAAATTTTAAATATTTTTTAAAGAGAAGGGACTGTTATTAGTATTTATATATTACGACGTTTAAGGATAAAGATAGGCCTAGTCTAACAGGTATATAGGGAGGAAGCCTAGTAATAAGTAGACTAATTAATCCGAGAGATTATAGATAAAGCGCTTAAAAAAGGTAAGATTAATAGGTATAGTAGATAAATAGTCTAGGTAATACTTTAATAGAACTTTAATGCTGTTGCGTAAGACTAAGTATTCTAAATCTACTATAAGCTTAACCTAAAAGGTATCTAGTAGCAATATAATAACGTACAGCGACGAAAAGGAGAGTATATTATTCTTAGCCTAAACTATATATAGTCTATTAATAGGTACGATAAACTAAAGCCTTATAGCTTTAGTATATATACCTATATTAATACGTATTCCTAATATATATTATAGGTATATATTAGCGTCTCATCTAATACTGCTATTAGTATTACTTATTAGTATTTATCTATATTGTAATTAACTAAGGTATACCTACAATTTATTCGATTAGATTGTAGTAGTAAGATAATAATAATATTATATCTTTACTATATAATAACATAGGCGGATTTTCCTAAGATAGATTTTTAGAGCTGCTATATATATAGTATAAGTACTATAAATTAGAGGATTAAGTTATAGTAGTACTAACTATCTAAAGGTCTTCTTTTCCGTTAGAGAGTAAGTTAATATTTTATTATTATCTAACTACTGTTCTAATATTATATAGGTCTACTTTAAGGAATTATAAGCGTACTTCCTATTCTTAGTAAACTAGCTAGTAGATAATATAGCTATACTTACTATTTATATACCTATCCTTCGTCGTAAGATTAACTTCTATATTTAGACTTAGAATACCTATTATATACGAGTATAGAAAGGACGTCCTAATATTATAGTTAAAAAGCTATAAGTTCTTTATAATTACTTACCTAAAGGTATTAATAATTAAGGGATAATAGTTAACTAATAAGTACGAGAGAACCTCTTAGAGTTACTTCTACCTTAGAATATAGATATATACCTACTATAGTTAATATAGTTATAGGTAAACTAGTAGCTTACTAGTATAAGGTTTAATCTTTATAATTGTAAACTACGTAGTACTAGAGATAGGAAGTAGCTGTTCTATAAAGAGTATACTTAACTATAAAACTAGATCTAGTCCTATATTAACATATACTACGTTCTAGAACTAAAGTTATTAGATTTATCTATTAGAAGATTCTACTAGGTAGTATAAGTTTATATTTAATATTTAGTTTTATTACTAATAGAGAAAAGCTACTACTATAAGAGGTAGGTACTATTATAGAGGTAGATCTAGAGACAGACTTTTAGGATAAGATAGATCCTAAGGATAAGGTAGTATAAGAAAATAGTATAATATATTATGTAGTAGTTATAGAGATATTAATTATATAGGGTAATATAATAGCAGTAAGCGTATAGCTAGCTGTATTTAGTTAGTCTTAGTAATAAGTAAATATACATCTATCTAATACAGGATCCTAGAAACTATTACCTAACTATTACTATTTAGATAAAAAAACTATTACTATACTATTACCTACCCTTAAAATATACCTAAATCTTATAGTTCTTAAGTCTATCTTTCTATATATAGTCCTAAAGATCTATAATATAAGCTATACTCTTAAATCTAGTATACCTAGTTAATATAATCCTATATAAGCTATATAAGAGTTAGATAAGATATAAGAAATACTTATAGTGTTAAGCTTAGGTAGAACGTATAGAGTTAAGCGCGCCTAGTTAACTAGCCTTAATTCTACCTAGTACTATAGTTAAAGTTATTAAAGACTCTCTAGTATTAAATATAAAGAAAGTAATAGTAGTCTTATCTTTATAGATATAGGTGTTGTAAAAGGTAGAGTTTATACTAATAAAGAGTAACGTAGGTAGAGTATAAGCTTACTAAGCCGCTAACGGCACGCGGAAATAGTCCTTAGTAAAGTAAATAGCTAGTTAATCTTTACTTAAAGGCTTATTCTTAACCTTATAGCGGCTATTAGTTATTATTAGCTTTATAAGAGTTAATCTAGAGTAAGTAGCTAAGCTTAAGGATCTAGTTTTCTAGGGTTGTTAGATACTAAGTACGTCTCCTATTTACTATATACCTAAGTTCTAATAGTTATCTAGAGTGTATTTAGCTATTCTTACGTAATAAAGAGGTTAACAATACTCCTATATTTATTAATAAGCATCTTCTAAAAGATGTCGACTAGTATTCTCTTAAATAAATAAAGAGTACTATATTATATCTTACGTCTAATATTAGTATATAAGAGCTACCTATTATTATTACTACCTCTATACTTAAGTAATTTAAGATAGTATATATAATAATTAAGAGTAGCGTCTTCTAGAAAGACTTAAAGGGGAATATACTTATTTTTATTTACTAGAATATTTTATAGAAGGGGCCCTTATATTAAGAGTTGTCTAAGATAAGTAAGATATATAGAAACCTATCTATACTCTTAAAAGGTTAGAAAGGGAAAGAGAGAGTAGGGTAAGGATCTGTAATGTCTATTAAGATTAAGAAAGAGAGAGTAAAGATTAAATAAAAGCTTAGGTTTAAGAGTACTAGTTAGAAAGAATAGAAGTATAGAATCTTCTAAACTAAAAATATATAAATAGAATAAAGTCTAAATAGTCTTATAGATATATTTTAATTAAGGAATAGTAAGCTTAAGGAACCTAGTCTTTTAGATACTAATAGAGAGTATAAAGGTAGTAGTTATAGGGAAGACTCTAATTTATAAGTACCTACTAAGAGGGGATAGGCTAAGGAAGTTATATCTATGTATATACTACGTAATAAGGGTAGGGAAGGTTCTATTAAACGCTATAATATAGCTTTTCTTAATCTGACTAATATAGATAGTAAGATACTAAATATAGCTATAAGGGGTAGTTCTAGGAAAGAGAGAGTAAGAAAAGAAAGGGCTAGTTAGGGGAGGTAGAAAAAGTATTAATATATTACTATGTTAGTAGTAGGAAACTAATAGGCGTTAGTAATTTATTTAGTTACTCTTCTAATCTCTTAGATATAATTAGTATTCTTATACTCCCTTATACTTAGCTGTGTCTTCTATCCTAGATAGAAGAGTAAAGATAGTTAGTACTAATAACTTTATACTAAACTTAGAATACCTATAACTAACGCTATAAGGTGCCTATTAATAGCCTATTACTATTACTATACTAGCTAAGTTGTAGTTAACTTAGATGTAGATCTATTATCCCGACTTTAGCCCTATTATATACGCGTAAATAGTTGTAGACTATATTATAATATAGTACTAGTATATCTATAATCCTAAAAGTGACCTATAAGTTCTTAACCTATAGTATTACACACTTTACGTAAATTATAGCCTATACTCTAGCTAGAGTATATTAGACTATTACTAAGCTATTAATAGAATAAGAAATATACCTTTAAAAATAGTAGTTAGATAGCTTTCTACTACTTCCTAAATAGCTAAGAGTACTATTAGCTATATCCTAAAAGACTTAACTGCTTACGTTCTAAACTTATTATTCTCTATAACTACTTTTTCTAAAGTCTTATAAATAACTCTTTAAAACGGCGCTAGTAGAACTAGGAAGTCTATTATAGTTCTATAGTACTAGATCTCTCTAAGACTAGTAACTATAAAGTATTAGACTATTACCTAGCTATTACTAGATCTTACTTACTACTAGCTTTGCGGCCTTTCTAGCTTTTAAGTAGTTTTAGCCTTACTAATACCTTTATATATTAGACTCTTAGTTTTCTACTAGTAGGTATAGCCTCTATTATAAATTAGTAGAGAACTATTACTTATCTATTACTATAGAGAGAAAAACTTACTAATAGTAGGGACTGTCTTTATACCTACTTAAAGGTAAGCTAGTTACGTTTAAGCTAGTTATATTTAAGCTAGTTGCTTTTAAGCTGGTTACTTTCGAGTATTCTAAGCTGGTTGCTTTCAAGTATTCTAAGCTGATTGCTTTCGAGTATTCTAAGCTAGTTACTTTCGAGCATTCTAAGCTAGTTGCCTTTAAGTAGACTCCTTTAGTACCTTTCTAGTAGTCTTTACCCTTCTACTACTTAGTTTTAGTATAAGATAAGAGGGCTAATCTTTTCTATTATTATTATTATCTTCTATAAGAAGAGTATAGGGTTAATCTCTACTAAGGTATTACTTTTAACGCTTGTTTAGTTACCTATACCGAGCTAAAAGAAGTAGGCGTTTATTACTATTATATACTAGGTTATATCTACGTACGCCCTCCTAAGTTATATTAGTTAGAAACTATTACTAGTCTATTACTTTACCTTTTTATTAGAGATATTAAGATAGCTAAAGTTGTATAATTTAACTTTATCTAAGCTAGGATATATAAGAGTTTAGTTAAAGCTTAGGGGTATAGTATAGCTAACTAGGACCCTACCTTTACCTACCTATAGAATAGGCTATAGTATAATAGGCTAACGCTTATTTTTAGGCGTCTTTTAGTTATTGTTATTCGCTTCCTAGTTATTGTCGTTTACCTTTTAGTTATTATTATTTACTACTTAGCCATTTTTGTTTACCTCTTAGCTATTATTAGTAGGAGATATATTATCTCTAAGGCTAATTGCTAAAATAGGTAGGGTTATTATTATAGAACTTTCTACAGGAGAGTAAAAGCGTACGCAGTTAACAGGCGTTAAAGGTAATAGATAAATAATAGATAGTAGAAGAATAATTATTACGTTTATTTTAAGAAAGGTATTAGGTAGGTTGTAGGATAGGTTACGGGGTAGGTTATAGGGGAAATTATAGGTAATGGTAAAGTTAGAAAGTTATAGGACTACTACCTAGAAAATTTTTACGCTAACCCTACTAACGTCTTAGCGTTAAAATCTAAATACCCTACTATAATTAAACATAATACTAACCTCGACTAACTATATTAACCTTAGCTATATAGCCTAGCCTCTTTTAGCTCTTCGGCTAAAACCTATTACCTATCTATTACTACCTATATAGACTATACCTTAATTATATAGCTATAGATAAAGACTCTAATCCTACTAAGACCGAGATCGCTACCTTAGCACAGCTCTTGCCTACTCTATTATTACTACTATATAAATAGCTATCTAATAACCCTAGTATAGTCAAAAACTATATACGCTATTAGATAGCGTTAGGTATTATAAAAAGGAAGCTAAAGCTCTAGTAGTCCTATAATATACAGGTCTCTAAAGCTAGAATAGCAGCTTTAAAGAAATACTCTTATATTATTAATACTACTACTAAAGACTAGCGTAGCCTTCTAAAGAAAAAAATTAGGTAAGATAGTAGCTGTATAAAGGTAGACGAGTTATATATTCTATAATAGTAATAGTCTAGTAATAGTACTAATACCTATAGAATTTATAAAGGAGAGTACTAGACTGCTTGTCTTAAAGGCGAATTCCTAGATTAAGACTTTAGTAAATATATTAAAGATAAACTAGTATACTATAGTTTAGAGGATAGAGTACTATAGGCTTTATAAGCTTTTAACCCTAATAACCTAACTAAGCTTAAGTTTAGCGCTAAAGAGACTATAATAATAGCTAAAGAGCTCCTACTACTTATATAGCGTGTAGTATTCTATTATTTTTAACTTCCTTTTATAAAGGCTTATCTCTCTATTCTCTATACGTTCTATTATTTAATATATATACTATTAATAGTATTCTTTATTCCGCGTATAAGCAATAGCGTTTTTAATATAAGTTAACTACCTATTACTAAGCTATTACTACTAACTATAGTAATAGAAGTATATTTAAATTATATTAGGTACTGTAAATTATACGCTTAGTTTATATATATAATCTTAAAACTTAAATATTAAACAACTCTGCCTTAACTCCTTTTAGACTTATAGACTAAATAAGAGATTACCTACTATAAAGTTAGCTATTAGTTTAACTTAAGTATATTATATATAGTAATAGTCTAGTAATAGCTATTAACTACTATATAAGTTAAACTTATAAATAAGATTTAGTATTAGAAGTTATCTAGCCTTAAGTAAGATAAGCTTTAACCTAATAAGCTATCTAGACTACTTTTAGTTACTTTCCTTACTCTATTTAACTACTATAAAAGGTTTTTTATTAGCCTTTTAGTAACTACTTAGTATAAAGGCTTATATAGTAACGTAGAGATCTATTTAGTAGATATAGATAGGTTTTTTAAACTTCTAAGTCTATACTAGTACGCTAAAATTAATACGTTTAAAGCTAAGTTTAGCTATAATAACTTTCTAGCTAAACGCTATCTAGGTATATTAGCTAATCTATTATATAATATTTTAGTAGACCTAGAAATAGACTTACCTAATAACCTTAACGTTTATAAAGAGGTATTAAAAAGGCTACTAAAGGTTAAGGCTATAATACGTTATAGGAGGTAATAGGCTAATAATAGGCCTATAAAGGTATCTTTTTTCTCCCTAATACTTAGGAATTAGTATACTCTTATACTTTCTATATTAAAGATTAGTTTATATTAGGTATTAAGTTATATTAAAGATTAGTTTACTTTAGGGATCGGTTTGTATTAAAGATTAGTTTATATTAAGGATTAGTTTATATTAGGAATTAGTTTATATTAGAGATTAGTTTATAGGTTTATATTAGGGAATTAGTTTATATTAGAGATTAGTTTACAGGTTTATATAAAGATAAGGTTATATTAAGAATTAATTTATATTAAGAATTAAGATTTATTACTATAATTACTATAATTATTATTATTAACAGGTTAATACTATAGTTATTATAGTTGTAGTTATAAGATTTAAAGTTCCTCGGCTGCGAAAGAGTTTTGGCCCGACACCTTATAACAGTCCACCGTACTCTAGGGCACCTGCAGGATCGGCGATCAATCCAGAATAGGCCACCTCTTCGACCTTTACATACCCATCCGCTTGTGCTCTCCCACATCGTAAGTTGATCTTTGAAGCGTAGTATTCTGATCAAGTCTATGACAAGTTTACGCCGACGGCAAATGGAACACAACCGGATAGGGCGTGAAGGGTGCGGTAATGGCAGTTGCGTCCAAAGTTCCACTGTCAATGCTCCTGGGGCTGCTCATGATCGCGTCAATTCCTTTGGATCTTTGCACGTATTGCCCCCTCAGGCATCGTACCCAGCGATGGTGACTTTACGCCATGTCCAAAGGTTCTAACAACGTGCCGCGCGATTGATCGCAGCAACGCACGATGCTTATTAACCAGAACATGTCAGAATGAATTCATGAACGAAGGTGGTATCAATGTTACGACCTACTGGCGAGACTTCTGTACGAATAAGGACTTAAATATTAGCGGATGCCTGCAGGTCTGCACCCGGAGTAGAATTTGAGTAGTACAACTTTATTAAGCTATTTTTTTCCTGATAATAGTCTTGAACAGACGACTTAAAATTATTTGATTATATATCTTTTCATCTGGTATATGCTATAGGAGCCCAAAAGAATCATTTCTACTTATCTAGTCTATTACTTTATGACCGTGTCCTAGTCAATTACTTTATGACAGAGTCCTAGTCATTTGTAGGAGAGATATGGTTCTGTCACTCTGATGCGCAGCATAATGGTGGCAATGAGTTGAGCGATTACTGCAAACAGGCCGGGGCTAGCGGATCACTGGCGGATTATATGGATTGGAAAAGATCTATAATGATGACCGGAGCATGCGGATAGACATGGCAAACCTAAATAATATTGGTAAACGTTGGGGGACACTTTGACCTTCAACAAATACCGAGCCGATTTCACTTAGCTAATCAAGCTCCTCCTACGAGACTGCTGCATTTCATGTCACCTATACCATATCGTGAGATCACGAGATCATGGTGCCTTGACCCCGTTATCCTTCTTCGTACATCATAATCGCGGCGACCCAAAGGGAACCCTAGTCTCCAGCCGCTAATCGAAAAGAGTCCTAGATATTCCTCCCCAGACAAAGTCGATATCCTACTCACATACTGTCTCTGGTTCTGGCAACGGGACATCCGTGAGTTTCCTCGCATCGCCTTAATACCGTACACTGCTACGGACTGTGCGTTACGCAATGCTAAAGTATTTCATACTGCAATAACACGCTGCCCTCAAAGCCTGCAATGAGATTTTGCGCATTCGAATAGCGTCCGCATATCATATGGACTAGTGATGACTAATGGCGCGTCTTGTTTTGACTTCCAAGTGAACTGTATTCCGTTTCTATGGTTTGGCTTGATACTTTCATGGCATGCGGGTGACGTGGGATCCAAACGAGCGTATTTCCAAAGTTAAAGTCCGTGTAATCGAGAGTTACGGGTATGATTCGGCAATCTGTCGATACTTTGAAGGCGGACGTATATCCGGTGCATAGGAATGTGGTGCCTGCTCTGATTTGCGCCATAATAGTAAGCGAGCGAGTTGGTGATGGCGGAGAGAGTAGCACCTGCGATCCAGCTCGGATCAAAAGATAGTGAGCGATTCGTGGGCGCTAAGAACAGGTAGATGATATGCGCAAAACTTGATAAAGTAGAAAGCTGCTTCTTTATAGACTTGGTAACCAAGAGTGAACGCAAATATCGGCATATTAAGCAGCCTCGGTCTATTCCAATGGAACAACAACTCAAAACAAATGCTGTGTAAATTTTGGGAAAGAGGCTGAGTGCATAAGGCTTTGGGACTTCTCGTGGGCCATTTCGCGAAGAGCATCGCTTATTAGGAGAATGCTTGGCCGATGTTGTGAGAAATCGGATCTGCAGTGCGTGAGTCCTTGGACAACACATCGAAGGTACTTAGATATGCACCTCCAGCGTATGGAACGAATACAGTAAGGAAGTAGCCGTATCAGGACGGATTCAGATCCTAGAATCTAGAGAAACCACCGTTACGTCACATGTTGTGGTACGGACACGTTTAATGCGGGTACCATACTCAAAGAGGGAATAACCGTGTCCAAGAACCAGCCGTCCGTGCGCAGTTTTCAACAACACTATGTCAGCGGCGGAGGCTGAAACCAAACCCAAATGGGAAGTGTTTTTGCAAGAGGCCAAGGCCTCCCGCGTACATAGGGGCGGAACAGCTGATAAAGCTGTGGGAGCGGAATGCAATGGTTGTAATGATTGGCTGCGGAGGGCATGATGGCATTGCGCGGCAAGGCGTCCATACAGCTCGGAAATCCGAAACTAAGGTATCATTGATCAGCACAGAGAGATAGCAGGTTCTCGGAGGAGACTTGAGTTCGGTGCATACTGTACTAGGACAGTGGATCTCCGCCGCAGCTGAAGTGCCAACTCTTGAGCAAATGTTACCTACCTGTTGCTACATCACCTCTCATCGTTCCTTTTATATATCAGCCGCGTCACCAACACTTGCACGTTTCAAGTTCCTCAGCACCAATCTACCAGTCTAACAACATGTCATCGCATCAGTCCGTCGCACCACCATCGCTTACCTTTGTTGGCCCCGATGCCCAAAATCTCATCTATATCCAAGATCCCTACGGTCGCCGAAGGCCATTTTTCTCCACTACGTACAACAAACACAGCAAGCCTCCCCTGGTCATCTACAAACTAGTCCCCGACGGCTCACAACAGCAATTCGCAACCGCGTCTTACAATTCCTGGAGTGCTTCGATCACTGTGTCTCTCTACGGCCAGGAGATCAAAATGCGACAAAGTTCGGAGAGCTTGCAGGGACTCAAGGAATTCTACTGCCCCTTTCGATCCCCAAATCCGAACGTACAGGGAAAGCTGAGCTGGAAACCTGCAGGATGGGGCGATACGCAGGATCTGTGGAACGCCAACGGGTTGAAGCTGGCGCGGTATGAACATAGGACGCTGTCTGGTAGTGGCAACGAATCAAGACTAGAGATCTATGGCACGTGGGATGATGCGATCGTGGATATGATCCTTGCTTGCGGTGTCGCGATGTGGAAGGAGAGTCAGAAAGACGTCCAAGGACTAGCGAGTGTGGGCATAGTTCTGGGAAAGCTGAGTGGGATTGATGGCGGAGGCGGCGATGCCAGTGGATTTGGTGGTGATGGCGGCGGATTTGGCGGTGATGGTGGAGGAGGAGGCGCGTGAGAAGTCGGAGCTGGATTGTGTGTACCTATTCGTTTGGACTAAGTACTGCAGCTAGAAATGAAGCTTCCTATAGAGGTGGTGCTTGAAATATCAAGTGCTCCAAGGAAGTCGTACAAATTGGTATTCGTTTCTCCCTTCGAAGACATACTATACAACAATCTTCTGAGTTGATTTTTGACAATGATGATAGACTGTGTGAGATGTTGCATGGGCGCAGCATAGGGACGAAGTAATCAAAGGCTATCTAGGTAATAGCGGGCCTTTAAGTAAATACTGAGCCAGCCCAAGATAGTCGGGCCGAGTTGTCGCATGCAGGTGATGCTCGTTATTGTACCAAGCGGTATAGGCTCGGATATTAGTCGGACGGCAGGACGAGCGGCCACCTGTCATTGGCTTCTTATCATATCGATTACGCACTATGTCGTACTTAATGTACATCATGTTAAAGCATTTGCTATAGAATCATCAACATAACCAAACCTGTATTCACCTGCTCGCCTGTAAAACCCTGATATTTCGGGCGCATCATCAAGTCCAAACTTACACGATGACGACAAAAGACACCGCACCAGCCATCATCTGGCCCGAGAAGTATTTGCCAGGCACAACCGATAACTACGTTTCCAACGAAGTTATCGTCAAGGGCATCAGTACAGCGCGCATCTGGGCTCAGCTCGTCAACATCACGAAATGGGAGTCATACTACGATAACGTCAGCGAAATCACCCCCCCAAACTCAGGACCGAAACTGAAAAAGGGCGACGACTTCAGCTTCTCAACATTCGGCTTTCCCCCGCTGCAATGCAGGTGCGAAGAGTCGATCGAGCCCAGCACGGGGAAGGTGGGGAGACTGGCATGGAGCGCGAAGCAAGATGGGAGTAAGGCGGAAGCTCTGGATGTGTATCATGCATGGCTTGTTGAGGACCTGGGTGATGGGCGCGTTAGAATTCTGACCCAAGAGAGTCAAATTGGGGATCCGGCTGCGCAGTTGGCGGGAAAGAAACCAAATCCGATGTTGAATGGGCATCAAGATTGGCTGGATGGGCTCGTAAAGACTGCAAGAGACAGTGAGCAGTAGACATCGGCATATGATTACCCAGAATGGAAAGAATGAGCGAGGGGGAGCTGTTGCTGCACTTATGTTGTTCGTCTTCTTTTTGGCAACTGGAAACGATCACCGGAGCGATCGTCATTCCTCGAACGCTTCCTTCGACTTCTTTCACCCTTCTTCGCGTCTCGCGTATGCACCTTTTTGCTTTTGATGCTGTCATTGCCCGGTGCATTGTAGATCGCACCCAAATCCGTCGCGCTCAGCCACCAGCTTAACCGAATGCGGCCGAATGTCACCGTGTGGCTTGCTTACATTCTCGACGCACTGTTCAAAAATAGACACCTGAACACCTTCTTTGCGTAACGGGCCGTCGCGATTTGTAGGAGCACCAGATGGCTTCAGCGTGCGTTCGCGGTGGACGTGAAGCATAGATAAGGTGGAGTTGAGGCTGAGGGTTCTTGCAACATGTCTAATCGTTACAGGTTGTAATTCGATAGTTCATGGAGTTCTCGCCTGCTCACGGAGCCCGAAAATAGGTCGGCATGCAGTCGTAGAGATCAATCGCAAAAGAGCGTAGGGAGATGAGCTTCAGAATTGTGCCTCGAACGGATGCACAAGGCTCTGGAGATATGTATAAGAGCAGGCCGCCATCTGTCTGGCGTCGCTCCTCGTCAATCTATTCAACCTACCTGAAACACTCTTCAGCCTACTTGTTCACTTCATCATGTCTTCCCACGTCCAAAACATAACAGTACCATGGATTCCGGTCGCCGACTTCGATTGGTCTTTCGCCCGGTCCGGCCCTCTACCCTGGAACCAAACTGTCTGGTCGATCCTCGCTGTCTTCACAGCCTTACCGCTATGGACAACGGTCGAGCTCACAGCATGGATATTCTACAGCTTTCGGCGCTACACGGGCTTATACTTCTGGTCCGTTCTGGCTTGTACCTGGGGAGTCAGCATCCACGCCATCGGCTTCGTTCTAAAGTTTTGCGTCCCACAGTGCAACTGGATCCTCGCCACCGTTCTCGCAGAGATTGGATGGGTGGGCATGGTTACTGGGTTCTCCGTAGTCTTGTTCTCGAGACTCAAGCTGCTGGTCACAAGTCACACAGTTCGGAAATGGACGCTCGTCATGATCATCACCGATGCGCTGCTTTTCCACGTCCCGACCATCGTCTTCCAGTTCTGTGTTTCGAACAAAACCACGCATAAGAAGTTCTTGCCGTACATGGCACCTATGGAGCGGGTACAGGTGATGGCTTTCTCGATCCAGGAGACGATCATCTCAGCCATTTATATCTACTTCACACTCCAGTACCTGCGCGATTCCTTCCACAAATCGACTCGGAAGACCATCGGTCTGCTCATTGCGGTCCAGGTTATAGTCATTCTTGCGGATGTTATCGTCATCACTCTGGACTATTGCGAATACTTCACACTCAAAGCTGTTCTCCACTCCTTCGTCTACGCATTCAAGCTTCAACTCGAGTTCGTGATCTTGAACGATGTCAAAGCTATGGCGAACAAAGGCGGTTTGGAAGCTCCAACACCTGGACAAATGCAGTTCAGTCCAAGAGATAGTGGTTCCGCAACTCCACCATCGCCTCCAATGGCACCATCAGGCAAGAAATGGTGGTCGTCGAAGACTGGACTGTCGCTTCCGACAGTGAAGGCTGTACATTCGACTAGCGAGATCTTCTCGCCCGCAGTTCATGAGAAGCGGTCAACCTCTACGACCGCTTGTCCAGAAGCCGATATCAGAGTACCTAGCCAAACCAGTGCGGATTCGGTTATAAGGAGAATAGATTCTGAATCCACTCATAAGACAAGTGGTAGTCTTGGGGAAGTGGACTTCATCACAACTCACCTGAACGGCGATCGACCGAGCGGTGTAGACAGCGATGTTGAGAGGTTGTACGGCAGGGACTTTTAGTACTAGTTTGTTTCATTCGCAATACTTTATCTCGTTGATGCTTTGATATCTGAAATACATTTCTGGACCTATGAATAATAGTAGTTCTTTTCTCCACTTCCGTATTCGCACTTCTTCTTAATCTTCCCAAGTTGAGCACATTATCCTTAACTTATAGACTGCTCCAGGACTTGAACTTTCTAGGTAGCATCAGTCTCCTAGAAATGAGAAGTTTTGGTAACGTAATAACGATTCACGGATCCGTGACAGTGTTGTTGCTCCATAGCTAGAGAAGAGTACAAGCAACAAAATTGATTTGATCGTTACGTGCGCTCTGAACAATCTAACATATATCTGAGAGCAAATTAATTGGAGCTTGGAGTGCTCCTGAAGAGTTGGTCTAATTGTGACCCAGTGCCCTGAACCTTACCTATCTATCATCCGATGACGCCACTTTCCTTATCCCGTAGCCGAACTAAAATGCTAAGAATGTACTGTTAGATTGTCTCAAATGGGTGTTGTTGGGTATCGGAAGAGTGCTACTCACCGGACTGTTTATTAATGACGTGCTTGTAGCAAAGAAAGTCACCTCAGGATTGCCCCCTTTCGTGGAAGAATCAATGAATTATTTCCCAGCCGAATTACCCAATAATACCTTCCAAGCGTACAATACTGCCTCAGACAATGAACGTAATATCGTGCTATCGTAGAATTACGCCGTGACAGCCTGTGCTAGCTCGCTTTCGACACTCGAGTCTTCTATGCGAGAGGCAATTCTGCATCATCTTATCATTAGTTAAACCGGTCCGAAGTCTACGTCCCAACGATGGAGTCTACGCGAACTTCGCAAAACATCGAGAAGGCCCGAGTGAAGCTATAGTCATACAGAATAGTCATGTAGCGCGGAGAACTGATGATCTTTATTCAGGTGTCCCGTCGGGTCGGCGTCCAAATCGTGCATGTATGGTTATAATTCTCCACTGCTATCTGACTTCGTCAAGGAATTTTGGTTTGAAGGATTGAAACGCTCATTGTCGCTCCTAACCTTGACTGAACTTCAGCATATCTCTGGGCTCAGTAATTCGCCCTACATCGCCAGCTATAACCCAAAGACGTAAGCATTTCTGCCGCGCTGGATCACGATGCTGTCGCTCTGTCGCTTAGCTGTTGCCGGTCCTGGATCGGTGTTATCGCCATCCGTCGTGTATCTCCCCTGATACAACATGCGGTCCCGATGGTCGTTGAAGTGTAGATTTTCGTCTAAATGCTCGAATATGTGTTCCTGTTGACTAGTGGCCGATTTCCCATCGCCTTCTACGAAATGGAACATCCTAAAGGTCCAGAAGCTTGTCTTGCGGCTTCGTGTGGTCGTGCGATACCTGAAGTTATCTAAGAGTCAGCGTTGTTGGCTCTGGCAAATCTTTTATGACAACTACAGCATGCTACGCTGAATGAATTGGAACATGATGGCCTCGTCGGTCGGGTCGGCTGTCGGTAGCTCCTCATGAAGGTGCTCACGAACGATGTCCAGGGTGACAAACAGTCCAATGAATGGAATGCTTCTCGAGGAAGTAGAAGGACTGTGGGGACAGGTAGTGGGATTTGAAGTGTGAGGCGACAGTAAGGATATCCTTTTTCAAAGCCTCCAGGTGGGGTTCGGCCTAATAAGCCCGCGTTAGTGAGAAACTCTCAGCAGCACGCTCAAGTTGCATCGAATATACCTGATCTTTGATTAACCGGCAAGTAGCTAACAGGGTGACAGGGGCAACTTATTGTAGAAGAACAAGTCCCACTCGTGGTTCAACCCGCCATTACCCAGTTTGAGAGTTGTACCGCTTTCCCGGATGGGCAATTTCTCGTATACGCTGAGCCGGAAGCTCCTTCGGAAGTTTGAGCAATGGAAAAGTCGGCAGTGATGTTATTATACGATAATGGAATTTGGTGTCAGTGTGGGGAGAAGTACAGTATCGAGGACCAGTGGTCTTGGGGAGCGAATTAGTGTCGGACTGTGCATGTGCATGCCCCGGGATCTTCTGTCAAATCTTGCTCTACTTGAGTATTGAAAGCGTGGTTCATGTATTGACGAAATACTCTATCCAAAATTCACTCTTAATAGTGGTTACACCATGTACAAGAGTGTTCATTCACCTCCCTGATAGTGAAAGGTGCCCTGACTCGGGATCAGCTTGTTATTGCCGAGAAGATACAATCAGCGAGTGAATACTTATTTGAAGAGCGATGTCTCCTGTTATTGCAGTCGCTAAGTCTGATTGGTACTTATGAGTTTCTGAATAAGCGAGCCACTGCAAAGAACACGATATTTAGGGTCTATGAAAGACATCTATGTGGATCCGTGAGCGGCTAACCAGTCACAGATACAAGGTAGAAGGGAATAATGTTATAGATGTGGAGGTTACCGTCAGTACTATGCGGAGCGCCCGTCTCAGTCTTATCCACAGCAGATGCATTGCAGACGCGAGAGGTTCCAATTGTCGACATATCTTTCCTTCCTATGGCTTATACCAACCTGTTTCTGCTCATTTGGGTGCGCAGAGACTTTGCATATCGGAGCTGCTGGCGCTAAGTAACGAGCTGCCACGCACGTTGATGCTGCCGTGAATGAGAGTGCTGCATCGGCCAATCTGGCGACATTCGCCCAAGCTCAGCTCGTCGGCCTTGCCATCAGATACAAAACTCGATATCGCATACACCAAAGCAGAGAAAGTTAGAACGGATAGGGTTCCCGAGGCCGAAGCCGCCAGCGACGCGCCACTTCGCGATCCGCCAATGGCTGTATTCAGCCATAACCAGCGCAACAAAGAGCTTATATCTCGGTGCGATCGATCGAATAGGATCCCCGGCGAGAGTGTACTAGACTCAAGTGTGTCGTTCACCGTGACGCCACTATCGGTCTGTGTCTTGGCTATTGGTAGGCGCTGCGGGCTGTATACACCGTCAGCAACGTGCGCGGCTACTTGAAGTTGTCGGAGACATACTAATCATTAGCTTCACCCATTTTGGAGTGGATGAAACACCCAGTAGTGATGGACACGCTCCCTAAGGTGCGTGCGACCGGCAAGCAGCATGGAGACGGCGATATAGGGCCGACACCAGGCTGTATAATCCGTCCAATTTCCAGCTCACGGAGTGAAAAGCCATAGAAGATCTTTTCACGGCTATTGTATCGTGTAGAAGGAATCGGTGGAGGTATAGACGCATTCGCTAGGCTTGAGGCTGCGGCACCAGCGGCGTCGTCTTGGCAAGAAAAGCGAAAATGCCGCCAGAAGTTGGGAATAGTTACTGTTGCAAAGTTCAGGCAGTTACATTTTCGATAGAAAGGGTTATCTGTGCGAGGAGAAGGCGCTTTAGTTGCACCTGCCTTCTTAAGCATTGCCCGAGTCTACCTATAAGAAGTCACCACCTCGATATTTATTGCTCTTTTACCCTACTTTTTTGGGGACGTAGCGATCGAAGGCACAGGTTTAGATTAGAAGGCACCGTTACTGACCGTTCAGCTTCTACTGCAGCTATTTTGAGCAGGCCCCTCCTGTTCCTTTACGTAAGCCATCTATAAGCCACGCAAGTGTTCCTACTTCCGAAGTTGGCTACACAAGACTTAGACGAGGCTCGCCATCTGTGGAGTGGAGCTAGCACATCAATCCCACAGATTTACATACGCGATGATGCGCTCGGTGCTGTTCCGTGCCGTCACTCTCCGGCTCCAGCAGCTCTAAGCCGAATGGCAGCAATGTTGCGAAGCGACTTCTGTAATGTGCTCAGTGATGATCGGTTGGAGTTGCCCGTTCATACCGAACGAACGTCAGCTAAAGTAATGTAAGCCGGAAGGAGTCCGCGCAAGATGTTAGCCATGCCCGATGCCCACGCGGAGCATCCCCGGGTTTGACGAGGCTGCAAGCGAGGCTGATATGACCTCTCATGTACAGGTTTGACTTGGGATTTCGTATTACGATTCCTAAAATGCTTCCATCGTTTTAACGAGGTCCCACCTGAATAGTTTTTGATGGACCAAGCGCTCCCACACAACAATCCAACGAACGGCGAGGGGCATGTCGCTGTCATTGCCGACAAACTTTGGCAGCTGTAGCCGTCGACTCATCGCCGCCATTGCTATGGCCCATGGATCGCACCCAGGCAGAAATCCTTGCTCTTAAGTCTTAAGGTCTCGCCTCGTTCGCCTCGTTGACGTATCGCTCATCTTGACCAACCAAAGCCACCGCCAGCAAGCTCTTCCTATGTAAAAGACCCCCTGGACGTCTTCAGTACACCAACATCTTACTTCATCGAGACGAAAGACTCGCATCCATCTCTTCTCGGGCTTTTCAGACGCTGTGTGTAAGCCTCGTCCTGCTGCATCTTGAGTTTCTCGATTGCAACAGTACGGTGAACCGGCATCTAACAGCCTGAACGTCTCCAGCACCTGCAGTCGTAGCACACAGCTATGTCTCGGGAAGGTTTCCCGCCTCCATCGCCAAGGACTCTTGAGCGGTCCATACGACAATACCGGGTGGTCGAGGGCATTCAGGCTAAGTACCGGATGGTGGTGTTCATCAACCGGAATGAGGATGAGTACCACCCGAATACCATCTGCGATGAGCCAGTCCCATCCTATCCTGATATGTCTTTCGTCGATTTTAACAACGATGGCGATCTAATTGAAGTAGGATTAGCGCCCGAAGATACAGGATGTGCCGAAAGGCCGGCATCACCTACTTCGCGGGAGGGAGCCGTGGTGTGGGCCAGGGCGGCGGAGGAGGAGCAATCAGAGCAAAGGAATGGCCCTCGCCATGTGGATAGGGAATACTGCAAACCTTCAACACATTCCGACGCCGAGGAGGAGATGCCCAAGCCCGCGCCTCAACGGCGGAAGCGCAAGGCGCAAGGCGCAATGGATGCTCCTTCAAAGCCAGCAGAACCCAAGGAAACGAAGTGGGGTGCCGCGGTCGGTTCAGGCCAACGACCTCGGGGACGTCCGTCTAACAAGGAAAGGGAGTCATGGACGCCACAACAAACGGAAATCGCCCGGGAGCGGGCCGAAAAGAGGAGGATCAAGATTGCCTGCAAAGAGGAGAGACAGAAGAAGCAGACCGATGGAAAGGCTGTAGCCAAAGAGCAATCTGAAAAGAAAGAGAAGAAGTCGACAGGCGAGGAGCTCGAGGGATCCTCGAGTAGCGCAATACCAGCCGTCCAGCCTGCGGCAGCGCCGCTTGAAGCAAGCCAATTCAGCTTCTCCGTCCCTGTTTTTGGCTCGTGTGCGACAAGAAACAATGACCCTACGAGCAACGCACAGGGTCTCGGAGACGAGGTGCGCTCGAATCAGCAGCATCAACTTCAATGTGCGGACGCCAGCCAGCCGGGCTCTTCCCCCTTCAACACAACATACCATCACGACGTGGGCCTCTACAGTACCTTGTTAAACTCCACGCTTCCTCTCCACTCCCCTCAGCAAAACTGGGCCAACGTCGCGAGCACCTACAACCCCGATGAGCAGAAATAAGCTCAAACTTGGGCTTCTTCTTCCTTTTCGTCGTCCTCGCTCCGGCCAGATACCCACGGAAGTTTCTCTTTCCTCGGATCCCTTTCGGTTGTCGCAATAAGATTACCCGCCACGATTAATTTTTCCCTCTTGCCCATCGTCGTCTCCATCATATTCAGCCGCGACGACTCACAGCCTCCTCTTCCCTATCGCTCTCGTCCTCCCCGTGCAGCCCTAGCACCTCCTCCTTCCTCGGCACATCATCCGGATGCGGGTTCCCCTCATGATGCTCTCTTCCGAAGAAATAATTCGAAATCACAATGAGAACCAGGAAGCCGAGCAGGATGGCGATGATGGTTGGGGCTGCTGGGTGCCGCATCGCACTTTCCTCGACGGGAGTTTTCGGATTGTGTGTTTGTTGTATTATGGATATTGTATTGTTTGTTGCGCGAATAATGGGGCGTTAGCTGTATAGGGTGCCGGGTCTCGACTGCTCTTTGCTAGATCCACAACCGTTGAACGCTCTTATCGTTTGAGTAAAGGCTCTTTGTATACTCTGTGGACCCTGAGATGCGGATGGGATGTTGGCTCCTTTGCAGTGTGTCCTTCCTCCTTGAGGTTGTGGTTACTGCTCTAGTAAAGCCCACCAGAAAGTAGACAAAAGAAAATTGTTATATTGCATTCGTGTACTGGTAGTCCCGTGGCTCCCTCTGGAGTTTTTTGAGCACAATATGCGTTCGTGGTGCGTGATCCGCAGGTAATTCTGCGATATCGGCTCGACACGTGAGGTTGAGGAAGCTTTAACGGCGCTAACCGAGTTACGGTTTAGGTGTAGATCGATCTTCAGATACGTTGCATGTACCACTCACACTTATACGGCAGTGAATTCACAGTATATTCAAGGTTTGAAAAGGGACCTATTTCTACATAGTTTCGCACCTTTTTGCAAGCTCCCATGTCTCAAGAATGAGCTTACAGCACCTCGTAGTGTCTAATACATGATTCAGATTCCAGATGCCAGAGTCCCAACGCCATAGCCATGCTTCCCATATCCCAAGATTCGTTCCCTTCATGCATTATCCGTATATACATGTTCTACAGTAGCGCCTGGTATGGCCTTTCTCCTTATGTGTCCTCATCAAGTCGTCGTCTACGACTAGCTGCGTCTGGGTTTCAGGTGTAGTATGCCCTTTATGGTATCTGGGCGCCTCCGGAGTTGGCCCTTGCTGGCGCAGCTTCATCGCTTTAGGTGAACGGCGGGAGAGCTTCAGTCCATGCCCACATATTTGAACCAAAGAGGCCGACAGTCCTCGCGGTTCAACCACTTCTCGCCATCAGTAAACCGTCCTGTCACACAACCCGAGCACTTCGGATTGTTCGGACAGTTGAAGAAAGGTATGTGTTGGTAGCCGATGTCGCGGAACCAGTGTATCTTGCTCTTGTCTTCGAAGAGCCCCAATGCAATGCTATGCACCGGCGCATCGCCCCAACGTTCGTAGAAGAAACCTCCAGCGCGATCCAGATGGTCGAAGTAGTCTCTGTACTTCTTGCTACGCCAGAAGTTGAGGTCGCCGATCTCGAAGTTGGACCAGAAATGACAGGTGGAGTAGCCGTGAGCTGCCTCCCAATTCTCTGCCCTCTTTGAGCCGTCTTCCAGCCACTCTCTTGCATTGTTTGTGACCTCGTGTTCTGGGTGATCAGCGAGGAACTTCTTCGTCTCTGGCCAGAGGGTGGCGACCGAGTCTGGATTGTCGTAGATGTTGATGTTGAAGCCGTAGGTCTTGTTGTGGTCCTGCATCCACCGAAACACGTCGTAGTCGACGTCGCAGAAGAAGTGTACGTTCGGCTCCACGCGCCAGTAGTAGTCATAGCCGTCCAGCGCCGGATGCTGAGAGAACATGCCGCTGTTCCACCGACACATCTGGTGATACGACACCTTCTTCATGTATTGCACGCCTTTCTGGTCGAGGAGGTTGACCGACTCGTCGAAGAGATCCATGTTGATCCAGCTTGGAATCTCCCAATGCTCTTTCGGCACCAGCTCGTACCGCACTTCGGCCTTCGTAGCCGCGCGTGTCTTCTTCTTGAACTCTTCGGTGAAGGGCACGTCGTTGAAGAAGGTCCACGGGTAGTTGAACTTGTAATTCCACGTCCTCTCCAGATCTCTCATAGACATGAGCATGTCATCCAACTCCTCGTTTCGCACCAGAGATATGATCGTGGCTTTGATGCGCGCGCTATCCTTGTTGTTCGGCTCGTAGTTGTCGCCCTCGGCTCTCCAGAGTGGCTCGGGGGGTTCGCCGGATCCTAGAGCAAACAATGGTCAGCCTCTGTTCTTGCCGCACACTCGATGAGTTGCGAAAGTACGTACGGTCCAACTGCGGGTCATGATCCCAGCCCTGGTACTTTTGTCCTCCAGCGGCTCCCCCAGCGCCCGGAAACTGCATCTCCCCAGGTGTCTTGAGCAGCTGCACGAGCAGATACACGGAAAGACATGTCGTTATCGCGGCGAGGATCCGTATCGATCTGGGCAAGGCCATTGTCTGAGGGCAAAAGGAGCGCGCCGAAGCAGCTCCATTTGTGTGCGGTCGTGCTTGCGCGGTGCTTCACAGAAAATGGGGCGCTCGGACCCTGATGATGCAGCAATTAACCGCAACGGGACCCGGGCAAGCGCGACGCGACGCTAAACGCGTCGCACCACGGCCAGCTGTGGATCACGAGCATTGGCATTCACGATCTCACCGGCCCTGGTTTCCGGGAGTATCCAAGTCGCGGAAGGTTGAGCGATTGGGACGCAATGGCACAGAATGCAAGGGTCGCAGCGCTCACGGACGAGCTGATACAGAGCATCCTGCGATTTGATCCGAAGGAGAACAAACAAGCCTACAGACACGCCAAAGACATCGCGACGAAGGGTCTCAGACCGCACCAATACAACAGGACGAATCAGTTCGACGTCCAGACCAGTTTCGATGGCCTGGACGAGAAGTTCCGAGTGCTCAATCGTGACGACCTGGCGGATGCACTGGGCAGCCGGGTCAAAGCACTCCAGGCAATCGAGGGAAAATGCGCCAGATGGACACCGGAATACCTATCGCTATTGCTGCAGCTTTCAGATCGACCCGTTGAGAACTCGAGTGTGGAGGCCTTGGAGCTCTTGAGACCACCGACACCTCCTCTGCCTTTGACCTGGGCTGAGATCATCGCGGACGATCCACTTACGGACGAAGAGCTATGGAAGGACATCGACTACGCAGCTGACTCTTCCGAGGATGAGGTGTCTCCGAAGAAGAAGGAGAAGGCCCGAGCATCACCACCGACAAGCGTTGACGAAGACGATACATATGACCCGGAATCCTGCGTCCTGTCAGACGATACAAAGCCATTGGATGAGATCAATGGAGTGCAATTCTGGATCAAAGAGGCTGAAGAGGAAGGTGCAAAGATTGAGATCACCGAGCTCCAAGCAGTACGGGAGACTTTGCACATGCTGGCCGGACTGCAAACCTCCCTCTACCTCTCCAATCGCCAGAATGCCAGTATTCGCGTCAACCACACGTACACCCTGGGGCATGCAATGGACCGGACTGTAGATCATCTACTCTCGGAGCTGGCGGACATTGGACGCGAGCTGTATCGCCTAAGGCAATGGTCTCGCAAGCCATCTTCTCTCCCCTTGATTCAGACGTTCGAAGCAGCAGTGCGTTCGCGACTTGCACATTTCGACCGAAATCTCGCAGTCCTCCAGCAGCAGTACCTGGTACCAGACAAGCCAATAGCAGTCAGCCTCCTCCGTATTCACGACGAAGTCCAGGCCACCTCAGAACCACTTCGCCGCCTCTCGCAGCTCGTCGCAGACATAGAACCCCACCTCCTCGTCAACCCTTTCGCACATCTGGAGTCGCTCTACGACCATATCTCCATCGCCCAAATGACGCTCGAAAAGTCCATATTTGACTTCTTCGCAAACATATTCTTCGATTGCCTGCAGACCTATCTGAAGCCAATCCGTCGATGGATGGAATCCGGCGAGCTTGGTTCAAACGATGAGACATTCTTCATCTTTGAGAATGACTCAGCTACAGAAGCCGCATCACTATGGCACGATCGCTACGTTCTTCGGCGCGGGCAGGGCAACCAGCTACGCTCACCAAGCTTCCTCCAACCAGCAGTGCAGAAGATATTCAACACGGGCAAAAGCGTAGTCTTCCTCAAGGGGCTAGGAATATACGGCTCTGGGTTGCGCCCCTCAGACCCCGAGCCAAATTTAGACTTCGATACAGTCTGCGGGACTGACGCTGAAGTCCCATTCAGTCCGTTTTCTGAGCTCTTCGCCTCCGCATTCGATATCTGGATTCGCAGCAAATACTCCCTCGCCTCCACAATTCTGCGCCAACATCTTTTCTCCCAGCACGGGCTCCTCCGCACCCTCCAAGATTTCAAGATCATATACCTCAGCGCGAACGGGACAGTCTTCCAGGATTTCGCGTCTGCGCTGTTCACCCGCCTCGACACGGTTCCGAGAGGGTGGAACGATCGCTTCCTCCTCACCGAGCTCCTGCGTGGCGTCTACTCCCCCATACTCTCCACATCGACCGTAAACAGCCTAGTAATCCGCTCCTCACGCACAAAGATCACGAGCAAGTCCGTAAAACAACTTTCGGGCGTAGCAATCGATATCTTCCTCCCCTGGCCTCTCCAGAATATCATCCAGCGCTCCTCACTCCCAGCGTATCAGCAACTCTTCACTTTGCTCTTGCAGATATACCGCTCGCAGTACCTCGTGCAGAACATTGGGCTCAGAACACTAGGGGGTTCGCATGTTGCGCTAAAGCTGCGCCAACGCCTCCTCTGGCTAACAGACATTCTACGATCCTACTTGACGGAAATTGTGATTGAGCTGTGTATGAGGGAGATGTTGGAGCAGATGCAGAAAGCAGAAGACATCGACGAAATGTCCTCAGTGCATCTAAAGTACATCGCGCGGATGCAGGAACAAGCCCTCCTCTCCGACAACCTGAAGCCTATCCACAAAGCAGTCATACAACTCCTGGATCTCGGGGTGCTCTTCGCGTCAACAGTCGACAAGGAAGCGGACGCTGCAGGAGGAAGTAAAGAGAGTGGGAAGAAGAAGGGCGGGAGGAGGAAGAGCGTTATGCCTACTGTTGTTGATGACTCGGACTCATCGGCTTCTGATTCCGATGGTGATGAGGAAATTCTTTCGACGAAGAAAGACTCACCGAAAGCCGGGAAAGCGGAGACTTTGAAGCACATAGATGAGCAGTTCGCTTCTCTACTTTCCTTCGTAACGGCAGGACTGAGGAGCGTGGGTAGAGTGGGTGCAGAGCCAATATGGGAGATGCTGGCTGAGCGATTGGAGTGGGATAAGCCTAGAGAGAGGGGCTACGTTGGGATATAGGACTTTAGTAGACCAGACGCGCATGTTTATTCGCAGTCGAGGTACCCGTGTTAGCCTTGCATCAGAGCATGCTTGAGGTTGTTGGAACGCGAGATGCACTGCAAGATCAAAGAAACTGGAATTCTGTACATCGACTACAGCGAGATACCGCTCTCTCCTCTAGCTCAATTCACACCACCCACTTCCAACGAATCCTAGAAGTACAGCATATCGTCCATCCACCTTTTCCGTCCATCTAAAGTCGTGCATGCAAGGAATCCGAAATGACATTTACATCCGTATGCGCGAGCTGATCTGATCTGTGTATCGATTGGGAGAGGGTTGCGGACGGTGTTGTGGAAGGAATAACCTATGCGGCGTCGGGGTACATGGTCTCCTTGAGCGGGATGCCGAGCTCTTCGCGTATCGGCTCGAGCTCCGTAAGGTATTCTTGGTACTGGCCCTTGTTCTCAACCTTGAATTTGATGCCTGGAGTGGGTTGTTAGTCATCGTGCCGTATCAATCGGGGGGTAGATGCTCCTCTTTGAGTCATCTGCGGGGTTTGTATTTCGGCAATGATGAGTGCGAAGGTGGAGGATCATCAAATGCTGGGATGCGTACCCTCGAAAACCCGCACAGCGGACGGAAAGTCGTTGACCCTCCGGGCAGCCCTCAGGGCCGAGATGATTACCGAGGGTGAAGGGACGAGATCGTAGGCGAAGCAGTTGTTCAGGTTGCGCTGTTCAGCATCAGCATTGCGTCGCCAAATCATACGCATTGCAGGTAGGCCGAAACTAGCTGTGGGCGTAGTTTTTGGTGGATGAAGACGTACCTGCAGCTCGAACACGTCGTTCACCTTGTCGAACTCCTTCTCGTACCTGCAACCGCCCAGATTGTCAGCCTGCTGTGCCATGGCAAGCTATATGAAGCTCAATGGTCGTCAATGCCCTCCTGAATCTGCCTCGGGTATCTTTCCCGCTGTCCCGACTTGTCCTGTGCCTCCAACGGTGCATCGTACCTGGCAGTAAACTCCTCAAACGTCTCCTCAGAATGCGCATCCTTTCGAGCCGCGCTGACGCTGAAAGCGCGCTGTGCAGTCCAGGCAAGTCGGGTGGCCGGCAACCGGGAGACCCTCGACGCGGAGCGCACGAAGGACATGTTTCAGCTCAATGCTTGCGATAGAGCTGCAGGGCGGAGTGGAGAGTCGAGGGCGAGGGTAAGCCGGCGGCTGCGGATGTGGGTGGTGGTGGGAGACGCGGTCGTGCTTTCCGTGAGGTGAGGTTGAGGTGCTGGAAAGAATCGCCAGTGGCATGATCGGGACCTTGGCGCGCTAGCCGGTCTGGTACCTGAGGACTGACGTCGTTGGGGCTGCGCGTAGACAACACCGTTCTTTGGAAATGTTCCTGGGACAGCATCGATGCTATCCTCATGCGTGTACTGGAGCCTTGACGTAGACTGCAGCTGCGTGCGTGGCAGTGTCTATATAGCACCTTTCCCCACTTGTCATCGAACCATCTCAAACCACCTCGAATGGTGTAACTCCGTGCAGGAACGACTGTGATGGCGACAGCCTGTCCAATCCCTCGGACATGTGAGACTCAGAGGTGTAATGCGATTCTGGAGCTGACGTCTTGAATCGTCTCTTATAGTACCAAGTCAGAGTGTTTGTTCGGTGAATTCAAACTGTACTACTCGAAATACTTATAATCGTCTCAATCTACTATACCGAATGGTCTTCAACTAAACTCTTGTTGCTTGTGACAATTTACAGATGCTAGGAACGGAGAAGATCCCCAAGATATGGGTCGCATGGGAAGAAAACGTGGAATCTGTGTTATTGGGTTATGAGTTGCTGGGTAACTTTGGCTCAGGTTTCTTGCAAACTTGGTATTTGAGACTACAAGTGCTACAGGACTGCTCTGCATCATGACATCTGCTTACCCTCACATCATCTAGAGTCACTAGTCTGGTACAGGATGATGTTTCTGGCTGCTTCAACGACGCAATGTGACGAGGCAGGTGTGGCTGCTATGGACAGTGAATGCGTAGCTGAGTCAGCCTGAGATTGCAACCGCGTCCGCAACAGGAAATGATAGGGGCTTACTCTGCAATGCAGCCAATTGGAAGACTGCATGTCA
Source organism: Lophiotrema nucula (assembly GCA_010015825.1). Taxonomy (NCBI): domain Eukaryota; kingdom Fungi; phylum Ascomycota; class Dothideomycetes; order Pleosporales; family Lophiotremataceae; genus Lophiotrema; species Lophiotrema nucula. The sequence goes on from ML977335.1 coordinate 671,886, forward strand.
GCCTCGGTCGTTTACACAGGTGCACGTAATTTGTAGAGGCTGAACGGCGCTGGGCGGCCACTTGTTTGGCCGTTGAGAGCGGGAGGTTCGGAAGCCCCAAGCTCTCATTTCCGAGTTGGGCCCCTTTCCGGCTCAAAAGTTCAGCACCATAAAAGTGCCCTCGGCCCTGAGCGCACCCTGACCCATTCGACTCTGCGCGAGGCTGCTTCCTCTTCCCTTCTTCTGCTTCCTGTCGCTCCTTGACTCCGTTTCTGTATACTCTTGTAGTGCGCCTGTTTACGTCAGGTTGGTTGAGCGACGCGCCTTCTTAGACCCTTGCGCCGCAGTTCCGCAGAACCTTTCCACAACACAACCACCCCTCAATTAAGATGGACAGCGTCTACAAGCCCGTCGACTTCATCGAGCTCGGCGTCCCCACGCTCGACCGACCCTTTGGCCTCGCGCTATGGCCCATTTTCGAGAAGGCCTACGAGGCCGCGCTGGGCTACAAACCTCAAGATTTCCGCTTCGTAGCCGGCGAGACGTCTCTCTCGACCCTTAAAGCCTGCTCGATCACGCTCATCACCTACTATATTATTATCTTCGGCGGGCGAGAGCTCATGCGGGACCGCCCGCCGTTCAAGTTGAACTTCCTGTTCAAGCTGCACAACTTCTATCTTACAGCTATAAGCGGAGCGCTGTTGGGCCTGTTTGTGGAACAAATCCTGCCTACGGTTGTAAGAGAGGGGCTATTCTTTGCGATTTGCGACCATCGGGGTGGCTGGACGGACAAGATGGTTATCCTCTACTACTTAAACTACCTCACCAAGTTCCTTGAGCTGATTGACACCTGCTTCCTGTTCCTGAAGAAGAAGCCTTTGAGTGAGTTCCACATGCAGAGGCAGAAGATAGAAGACTAATCTGTGGGCAGCCTTCCTCCACACCTACCACCATGGCGCGACCGCACTCCTCTGCTACACCCAGCTCATTGGCAACACCGCCGTCTCGTGGCCCGTCATTACCCTCAACTTGACCGTCCACGTTGTGATGTACTGGTACTACTTCCAGTCTGCGCGCGGCATTCGCATCTGGTGGAAGAAGTACATCACCATTATGCAGATCATCCAGTTTGTGCTCGATCTCGGTACGCCTGCGATCCAAATCCCCGGACAGAACTCGTGCTAACATGAATATCTAGGCTTCGTCTACTTCGCCTCCTACACCTACTTCACCAGCACCTACTGGCAGTGGCTCCCGAATGCCGGAAAATGCGCCGGCGAGGAATTCGCCGCCATCGCCGGAATCTGCATCCTGACCTCGTACCTGCTCCTCTTCATTGCCTTCTACTTCGCCACCTACAAGAAGCCCGTGCCCAAGGGCCGCAAGCGGGCTACCTCGGCGCTGATTGAGATGAAGGACGAGAAGATTCCGACGGTTGGTGAAGCGCGGCGCAGATTCTCCATTGGCAAGGGCGATGTAGCTAATGGCAGTGCCACAGGTTCCCAGACTCCTAACGGACGTGTCACGCGGTCCCGAAAGGCGTAGTGGGATAACCAGGAGAGTGAAGAGCAGGAGGGTGAGGTTCAATACGGATGGGAGCGCGGACGATCCTCGTTTACGACTGCCTCGGTGATTGGTCTCGTACCTCGCGGAACACGATCGTCTCGTTCGGCGGACATGGATGGACGACGACGATGAATGCGCTCAGACGCTTGATGAGCAGTCAATGGGAGCAACTGGATATCGTTTCGGGCTAAGCTCATGCTTCTTTCTATATGTCACGAAACACCCTGGAGGGTCTGTATCTCCTTGTAATTAGCATGCTTTTGCGAGCCGCTCGCGGTTCTATTACGAAAATGGCGGCGGGACTTTATTACCTTGCGAGGGAGTCGGTAAAATACTTGTGTATGATCACGCCAAAGGGAGCTTGGGAACGCATGGGACGGCGTACGCTTGGTAACTTTGGTGGATTACCTAGAAGCTAGATAGGCGTAATGCATCATCAGCGAGTGGGTGCTCACTGGCTCAATATGTCGTCTTCCGGACAACTTCCTATACTCACTTACAAAGGCCGCCGATTTTGTCTAATCTCACTCAATGCTTTTAAAGCGACTGGAAATCTTCAACTTCCGAATCCGTGTGAAGAAGAAGACATGAAGCACCGACACTACCAAGGCTTCAACTCGTGTCACAACCGCCGAACACCAACTTCGTATTCCTCATCTACTCGGCCGCCCCGTCCATCTCCGGAATGTCACTCTTCGGCTTCGGCACGGAACGCCAAGCCGTCCGAAAAGCGAGCTTCCTCATTAAGCACAGACCAGTCATCACCCAAACCATACCTACTGCACCGCCGCAAATGCGAATCTAAGCAAATCGACTAAGCAAATCGATAGTCGCAATCGGCTCGATATCTATACCATATTTGCATTTCGCGTCTACCGAGTTATGTTATGAGACCAAACCCATCCCAGTATTACCGATCCGTCCCCTCTTGCTCACTTACCTACGTGCCTACCTACCAGGCCATCCAAGCACTCACTCAAGGAACGCCTAAAAATATCTGTCGCTCTTTTCATCATCCCATACAAACACTCAAACTGCATCGCATGACCCATCACAAATGCCTTCCTCAGCAATATATCAAATGCCTTCTCAAGACGTGACGACCCGAGTAATCGACCCGCCCCCAGCGCCGCCAGAGTTGGATCGCGAATGCCCAGGCGCATGCACGACCTTGATACTTCCCGAACTGCCCGGCCGACCGGCTGAGTGGGGCCGAGGCGTAGTGTGCGAGTTGCTGCGTTTACGTCCTGAAGACGTGCGGTGATGTGTTGAAGTTGAAGATGTGGAATGCTTAGTCTGGAAGTCGCAAGGAGGGATGTTAGATGACGCAGGCCATAGGTAGAGCCACGACAGAGGAGAGTAGGAAAGAATCAAACCAAGCCGAGAATAGGAGAGATGAGAGAATACGAAAGAGTGAGATAGAAAATGCTGGATCCATGCTCATAAGTAGAAGATTCGAAAAAAGTCTAGGGATGTGTAGAATCCACTAATCCGTACAACCACCCCACTCTTCGCCCAACGTCTTGTTCATATCACCAAACCGAGGAAAAAAAAAAGATGGAGAGCAAGACTCCCTTATGCCCATGAATACGAATCCAAAGCTCTCGCAAACAAGAGGATACACCGATTCGGCCAAACATGCTATTCTTTCCCCATCGAAGAGCATCTAAGGACTTAAGAATCAACGTACCGAAGTCTGACTCCCTGTCCGCTCAAACGTTTTTGGTCTGCCCGCTCCCGTCGCGTCGTCCTGCAGCCGGAGCGCCTCCAGTCGTCCCTGGCTCAACGGATCCGAGTCGTCTAACCGCATCGGCGATCCGACGCCGCTCTTCTGGGAACTTGATGAGATGGTTTTTGCGTCTACAGGTTTGCCATTTTGTCTGGCTTCGGCAAGTTTGGAGAGCTTGTCCCAGCGGTTTTGACGCGTTTGCTGGCGCTCGCCGGCGTTGTTTTGGGACTCGGCATAGTCATGTGAGCAGTCGTCGAAGAGTTGGGGATTGACCTCCATGAAGAGCTTCATTGCGTTGTACACCATGCCATGGATTGTCCTGTGGTGTTGGTGAGCATGTAGTGAGAGCAAGTCAGGGACGGAGCTTACCTGTTCCAGTGGCCTTTCGAGTTCTCGTACAGAGGTGCGAACATGATTGGTAAGATGACTTCAACATTGTCACTCACAAGATTACAGAAGTACTCGTTGTTCCAGAAGTATAGCGCACGTTCGGCGACCTGTTGCGGGATGAGCGAGCGCGGAGCAGGGCCGAAACACAGATGGCTTACCTGGAAATGTGGGCTTGCGACCGACTTTGCGAGCTGGTTGAACAGAGGTTCTTGGACCTTGGCAAATTCTGCAGGATCCATGACTTCGAAGATATCTTCGACCTCGTTGAGGAACATGACCTCCTTGGTACTGTTGACCTTCGGCCAATATCTGAGGAGGCCGAGCACGACCTGAATGCGATTAGCGAGACCCAGTTGAGACCCCGAAGTGAACATACCTCTTCGGTCAGCGCTGCATCCTTTTCCAAAAACTGCACTATACAATATGCCAACTGTGGATGGTACATGCTAAGGCTCTTGACCTTATGCAATGGGATGAGGACACGGGTAAGGAACAGCTTGTGTTCTTCCTTCAAAGGAAGGGCGAAACCGTTGATGATGGATCCGAGGATCTCGAGCAATTCAGCGATTCCATTGAACCGCTCCGTCTCGTATATGAACTGGAAGAAGACATTGTTTATCGACCGCCGAATGTAAGAACGGAGGTTTAGGAATTTGCCGTAGATACGGTGGAGGGTAGTCTTGAGGAAGTCTCGCTCTCGGGGGTCTTCCGAATCAAACAATTCAAGGAGCTAGACCGCATCAGCACATAGCATGAGTGAGAGTGGTGAATAACCTACATTGAGAACGAAGCTGTGATCGATGTATGACTTGGCGATATTCGTGTTGAAATCCTGGCTTTCGATGAAACGGAGGAAGAACTCGTACACAACCTGAATATGGGGCCAAGCTACCTCAAGCACGGGCTCGTCCTCCTCAGGGTCAAAAGCTTCGCCTTGAGGATTGGTTGGCGGTGGTATAGGCCGGAACAGGTTCTTGCTGAACATCTCGACAACACGAGGGTACATCTTCTCTGTGATGACCTGTCTGTTGTTCGCGACGTAGTCGAGCAGTTCGTGTAGAGCTAGGCGCTTGATCTCCTTCGACTTCATGTCACCGCTGGCGTCGTTGAAGTCGAATATGATGTTACACTGGTCGATCTTCTTCATGAACAGCTCTTCGCGCTTATTGGGTGGGACCTCGTGGAATCCTGGGAGCTTCTCCAGCTCTCGTTGGCGCTGGTCTGAAATATCGAAGCGCGAAGAATGCTGTCTCTTAGGCGTGCGAACGCCCTCGATGGCGTCCTTGGGTGTCGCTTGTAGATGGTCGTATATCCTCGACTTCGTGCCGGCTTTGGGAGGAGCAAGATCGGTAGGCATCGTTTCGGGTGCGCCCGGAGGAGGGATATGCTGAGAAGCGAGCCATGTTAGCATACAGTACTGCGAACCTCATATTGGAAGGATGGAAGATCGTACCGGAGCGCTTGGGCTGATGATGACACTTGGTGCTAATGGTTGTCCAGCTCTGTGCGGCGTGCCCGGCCCTGAACCACCGCCATTGCTGGCTCCCCCAAAATTCAGATTGTTCTGCTGGCCCCCCAACTGTCCTGCGGTTCCAAGAGAGCTGGGCACTCCCGGGTGGCCTGGCTGCAATGCGTTTGGAGTTCCGGATGCAGTCTCGCCAGCCGGCAGGGGCTTGTTGCGCGAATCTACGAGCTGCGTCTGGGAGGAGGTCGGCGTGGCTTGAGCAGAGCCTGAGGGCGAATTGGTGGCGCCATGCGAGGGAGACGCTGTGCCGGAACTCGAGTCTTTCTTCTTGGACGTCTTGCTATCTTTCGCTCGCGAGAGCTGTTCGTGCTAAGGATGTTAGCTTCTGTGCATGGGCAGCAGTGAGGCGGGAGAGCCTTGGGCAGGCGGTGCAGGGGGCGGATGGACGTAGCGGGGGGTGCTTACAACCCTTTGCCTGAAGCCCTTCATGACTGCGACCCGCGCAAGGGCACCTGGAGGGGTGCGTAGGTCTGCTGACGAAGATAGAGCACGCCGTGGGTCGCTGGGCTGTTCTCAGGGAATCTGCGGCAGAGACGCAATTACAGCACCGATCAACGAGCAGCGAGACGCGCGCAAGAGTATCACGATGGGAAAGGCGGTCCTGAGGAGGGTCAAGCACACATCGAGTGCGATTGGCGGATGCGTGAGTGGTGTCGCTCGTTGGGAGGTGAAGGGCAGGAGCGCGACGATGCTGGCGAGCTAGTTGTGGGGGGTCAGGAGGAGGAGGAGGCCGCAGTAGCCTGGCCGCAGACACGGCACGAGCAGTGACGTCTGCGTTCTGCCAGCGTGGATTGTCGAAGCTCGAGGTCAAGAATGCGAGAGGTCGTTGAATAGGGCACAGGAGAATGAGGCAGTGATGAGCAGCACCTGTCCTGCTCGCGACGATGGAGGTCGTTAGAGTGTTCGCTAGCACGGACCAGGGCGCCAGGACGCTATTCGGCGCGGGGTTGGACGATTCGAGAGGTCCAAATAGCCCGCAGACTCGCTGTGCAAGTGGCAGGGGAGTCGATGGTGCGAACGGGCAGCTGTGACACCGAACAGGAGCTGGGCGGGCCATTCACTTTGCAGCTCTGCTTTGTGTAGCCGCGGCTCGTCGCTCATAGATCCAGACTGGTGCGGCGCTGTGGAGGAAGCTGCGACCAGCTCAAACCCACTACAGAGCATTCCCTTTGAGATTCTCGACCCACACCGAGTGTCTACTTGAACCGCTATACCGAGCATGAAAGCATAATATTTGAGCGCAGGGCTCTTCACAGTAGGTCTTAGCCTTCATCCACGAGCAAAGCCTAGCCAACTCGACCTCGAAATGGACGTCGACATGGATACTGGAAATTCTCAAAATGGCAGCAAGCTAGCAGAAACACTGCAAGTACCACCACGAGCCGTATCCCTCGTGGAGCATCCATGCATCATCAAGAACATAGACAAAGGCATCGCGTCCCTCGGAGGGTCTACGAGGCTAAGCCAGGTTGGTGTTTCCCCATTCACAGACCGTAGTCGAACTCTGCTGGGTAGGTTTCAAGGCAACTCGGTACTTGCCGGTATTTTTGGTAACGTCAGAGTCGTTCCACTATCACGCTTTCCCGCTTGGCGGCATCGGTGCAAGTAGACGTTAACATAGCAATCAGGCGCTTCGAGCAAGGCAGGAGCAGGAGCAGGAGCAGGACCCGGACACTGAAGGTGACGCAGTAGATGGATCGATATCATTATCACTGCGTCCAGGTGATCCTTTCGCAAAGCGCCTTGCATCAACCCCCGTACCTACCAACAGCCTGCTTCTCAAAGTCACGGTACCCAGACGGACAGGACGCAAGAGGAAGCGAGGCACTAATGGTCCGTTTCTGACAGAAGACGAGCTGAACGGATCGTCCAATGGAGCATCGACTGATGGGGGACCTGCAAACTCTAGCAATGTTTTCGTCGATGCTACCACCGTCTACAGGAGTCTTAAGGATAATGCATCCAGATACGAGGTCGCTCCCGTCGGCGTAATCGACGAGACACATCGCTACCGAAGTAAGTTCAGGACACTAACCAGCTCGTACCTAAATCTAACGAGTCTAGACCTACCAGATCTACAATGGGCGGCTTCGCAGGATGAATCAATGAGGAACGTCAGGGACAGTCTACTGGGACTTAAATGTCGGTCATGTGTACCCCAATACATCTTCAAAGCTAATCAGCCACAGTCAAAAATATGAAAGACTTCAGCTTCGACTCAAATCCAGGCCCACAGCTGTCTAGACCCATTGGCCCTCCTGCCGAGTTTCTGCAGATGCCAGTGGCATATAATTACCAGTATGTGTTCAATTACCCATTCTGAACTCGTCGCTGATCAGATCCAGTTACCAGCAGAATCATTTCGTCAAATACAATGCGGGCAGACAGTCTGAGCACAACACTGTGGTTCGTCTGGTCGCAAAAGGCAACTGGTTTATCAAGATTACCGCGGATACAGTGCCAATCACGCCAAAACCTCACCTGCCTCCGGAAAACACCTTGTCACCCGTCGTCCAAGCTGTAATAGCGAGCGTGCGAGCCGAACTTGCAAAGCGGCCCATTATCACCCGCCATCTCCTGTACAACAGGATAGGCTGGGACAAGCGCGATCATATCCGGGATGCTTGTGTGTATTGTGGCTACTTCTTCGAGACCGGACCCTGGCGAGAAGCACTCATTGTCTGGGGTCTTGATCCACGCAAAGACTCTGTCTTTCGGCAGTATCAAACGATATCATTCCAGTCATACACTCGAACGAAGACAACGGGGCACTTCAATAATCTCAACGAACTCATCAAGAGGTTGAAGACCAAATCAGCACACGAGCTGAGTCGCGAGCACATATTTGATGGCACACAAGTCTCGTCCACTGGAAACTTGTTTCAGTTCTGCGATATTACAGATCCGTTGCTCCGCCGGATTCTGGACACACCGGACATACGAGAAACCTGCGCGGTAAGTCCTCAGATCCAGCATTCATCACTCTTAAATACTTTCATGAAAACTGCGTCTGACAAACAGGGTAGCCCACATTCCAAGGTTGGTACCACGTCGGTACCTGGGCGAAAGCAACAGTGATCTTGAGAGACAAGATGCAGACCATTATTCGCGACAAACAGCCAGACGACTCGCTCTACGCCCGCATTATGACATGGCCTGAGCTTTGGACAGACGAAGAAATGCGCGCCACCTATATTCCCGAGACCCTCAAGAGAGCTAGTGATGCTGTTCAAAGGCATGAGTGGGAGCTCATGGGATTGATCCGAGACGCAGCGAGGAATCCGCGATATGCTTTCGAGAAGATGGAGACAAAGAACGAGACCGAGAACGCGGGCGAAATTGAAGACGACGGAATGGCGACGCCGCAATCAGAACCTGAAGTAGCCGAAGATGTAAGCGAGGAGCCCGATCGAGTCGATGTGGAAGTGGAAGAAGAAGAGACAGCAGGCCAAACCTTGGGGCAGGAAATCGATGATCAAAGCGGGGATGAGAGCAATGAGGACGATGGAAATGGTGCTGAAGACGAGGAGGATCTGGGGCAATGGGCCAACGATGAAGGCTCCGACAGCGATGGTCCCAATGAGGACGAGAGTGTCGAGGCAGAACTGGCAGACACCACGCAAGCACCTCGACCATTTGGCGGACTGTTTAAATAAGGTCGTGAGCATTGTATCGCGAGAGGTGCAGGTCGGAAGCGCCACGGCAGTCATGCCAACAGGACCCCTCGAACCTTATTTTAAAACCGCGAATATAGCAGCTCTTGTAGAAGAGCTATGCTTCCCGCTTCTCGTCCTGGTACAGGATAAATGGGAAGGAATCAGTAAATGGTCGACGGTAGTCTTCCTTAATGGCTTTATCGGCGCGCCTGCGTTCGTAGCCGGCGTGGCGCTGGCTGAATCCATCTTTGCTCCTGCGACTTAGTACTACCCCTTAGCTTGGGCTGACTGGATGCCTCATATTTGACTAGTGAAGCAAAGTGTGTTCAAAGAGATTGCGAGAGATGGGAGACGATATTTTGGAGGCGTGTTTGCATAGGAGTCAGTGTATGCTTGCCGAGTCAATGCGAACCTGAAGCAAAACTTGACGACGACTCGACCGGCTGTGATTGTAGGAATAGTAAGATGTCTACACAGCAATTTCGTCAGAACTTATATCGGTTGGGGATCATGCAGGAACCGTCCAATCTGAAGTAGAGTATTCTTCGGCACCGCCACAGCGCCACAACCCCGCCAAACCTCCCAAAATTTCTGGACTTGAAGTTTTGCCCCACCATCGGCTCTGACATTCTTCCCCAGTCCCTCCTTTGCACCTATCTTTCGGCCTCTAAGATGGCGACGACTGAAGGCCCGTATCTTATCATTCCAGGCTCCTTGGCCTTTTCAGACTTCCGGCTCAAACGTCTTGCGGACTCAATCGGAGCTACCCAAGTGCGCGCAATTTGGGTACATTATGTCAACCCGCTGAAAGAGCTCGACGAGAAGGAATTGGATACCCTCACACAGATCCTGCACTACGGCGAGACACCAAACAGCCAGGACCGCCTATCACAAATCTTACTCGACGCTTTACATCGCAATGCCGGCCCTAGAGACGACGATACCGCGCTATACTACATCACACCACGCGCAGGCACGATATCGCCATGGAGTTCGCTAGCGAGCATGATCGCGCGGACGTGTACTCTCGAGCAGGCGGTGAAGAGGATAGAGAGGGGCATGGCCATCGCAGCGACTTTCGAGAGCCCACCCGGTCCGGAAGTGATACCCAACGCTGACTCCCTCCACGACCGCATGACGCAGACGATTGATCGCGAACGACCGAACCTCGATCTGATATTTGGCGAACACGAACCTGCGCCGGCAAGAAGCATAAGCTTTGACGAGTATGCGAGTCCGCAGGCGGCGCTGGAACACGCGAACCATGAGCTGGGCCTGGCCATGGACAAGTCGGAGATTGAGTACCTGGTAGAAGCGTATACGCAGGAGCTGAAGAGGGGTCCGGTCGACGTGGAGCTTTTCATGTTCGCGCAGGTCAACTCGGAGCATTGCAGGCATAAGCAGTTCAACGCGGACTTCACAATCGATGGCATGCGAAAACCCTTGTCGCTATTCGGTATGATTAGGAACACGCATCAGCGGCATCCACAGCATGTTGTGAGCGCGTATAGCGATAATGCGGCGGTCCTACAGGGCGAGCATGCGAGTTTCTGGGCGCCGGATCATGTTACGGGACAGTGGCAGGGGACGAAAGAGACGGTGCATATCCTGTGCAAGGTCGAGACACACAATCATCCCACGGCCGTATCGCCTTTCCCAGGCGCCGCGACTGGATCTGGTGGCGAGATAAGAGACGAAGGTGCTGTTGGACGAGGATCGAAGCCGAAGGCTGGTTTGGCTGGCTTCACTGTTTCCGACCTTCTCATACCAGGCTTCACGCAGCCGTGGGAGCTGAAGGATGTCGGGAAGCCTGCGCATATTGCGAGTAGTCTGGACATCATGCTGGAGGCACCTATTGGGAGCGCTGCTTTCAACAACGAGTTTGGTCGCCCTTGCACAACTGGATACTTCCGGACGTTGACTACAAAAGTTCAAACTCCCGAGAAAGAAACAGAAATCCGAGGTTACCACAAGCCCATCATGATTGCTGGTGGTGTTGGAACTGTGAGGCCGCAGCACGCACTGAAGAACCCAGACATCGTACCGCCAGGATCACATCTGTTGGTCATTGGAGGACCCGCGATGCTTATCGGTCTCGGTGGTGGTGCTGCTTCTAGTGTACAGTCTGGCGAAGGCAAAGTTGACCTCGACTTTGCTAGCGTACAGCGAGGCAATCCCGAAGTCCAAAGGAGGGCACAAGAAGTCATCGATGCATGTCGGGCAATGGGCGATAGGAACCCCATCCTCTTCATCCACGACGTCGGCGCCGGTGGCCTCTCAAATGCTCTTCCCGAGCTTGTCCACGACTCCAATCTCGGCGCAGTCTTCGACCTGCGAGAAGTCGATAGTGCCGACCGAGGCATGAGTCCGCTCCAAATCTGGTGTAATGAGGCGCAAGAGCGATACGTTCTAGCTGTTGGGCCAGATGACCTCCCACTCTTCAAGCGCATCTGTAATAGGGAGCGCTGTGGATACTCGGTGGTGGGGACAGCAAAACAAGAGCAGCGTTTGGTGCTCAGAGATAGCGAGTCGAAAGACTACCCTACACCTATCGACCTGCCCATGCCAATCTTGTTCGGCAAGCCGCCGAAGATGTCACGTATCGTAGATTCGAGAAAGCTGCGATTGCCACCATTCGATACTAGTCTGTCGATGTACCTCCCTGACATATCCAAGGATCAGCTTCTCTCAGAGGCCGTGAACAGAGTGCTCGCACTCCCCGCGGTCGGATCGAAGTCCTTCCTGATAACCATCGGTGATCGAACTGTTGGCGGGCTTACGGTGCGTGACCAATTGGTTGGCAAGTGGCAGGTACCGGTTGCCGATGTTTCAGTAACAGCGACATCATTGACCGCCGGCATACGAACGGGTGAAGCAATGGCAATGGGCGAGAAACCCGCCCTTGCGCTCATATCGCCAGCTGCATCAGCTAGAATGGCCGTCGCGGAGTCCTTAATGAACCTCGCCGCTGCCAGCACTTTTGATCGGTTATCGAGAGTAAGGTTATCCGCGAACTGGATGTCAGCCAGCAGCCATCCTGGAGAAGGAGCTGCATTGTACGAAGCTGTAGAAGCGATCGGCATGGGTCTATGCCCTCAGCTGGGTATATCGATACCTGTGGGCAAAGACTCAATGAGCATGAAGATGAAGTGGTCGGATCCAGAAACGAAGGAAGCGAAGGAAGTCACTGCACCAATGTCTCTCGTTATCACTGCTTTTGCGCCTGTGCAACGCATTGACTGGACATGGACACCCGCACTGGAGAGACTAGAGGATGTGGGTGAGACTGTGCTCATGCTCGTCGACCTGGCAGCTGGGAAGAAGAACATCGGTGGATCAGCACTCGCTCAGACATTCGGTCAGGTTGGGGACGAAGCACCTGATGTCTATGATGCGGATATCCTCAAGGACTACTTCGATGCGGTGGAACAGCTCCACGAGTCTGGGATCGTCCTTGCCTATCACGACAGATCTGACGGAGGCCTCTTCACAACATTAGTCGAAATGATGTTCGCTGGCCGATGTGGTATTGAGATAATGCTCGACAAAATATGCCGCTCGACAGACACCAAGGACCTCATCGAAGCTCTCTTCAACGAAGAGCTAGGGGCCGTCTTCCAGGTCAGAAAGAAGGATGAGGTGGAGTTCAACCGCTGTTTCGCGACATGCGGACCTCCACATGGCATGCTCAATAAGATCGGACGCGTTCCTGTCTGCACGAAGCAGGAGATATCGTTGGCTTTCGGCTCGAAAGCGATCTACCGAGAGAGCAGGAAAAAGCTCCAGCAACGATGGGCAGCAACCTCACACCAACTCCAGCGGCTGCGAGATAACCCTGAATGCGCCGACTCCGAATTCGCCAATATCCTGGATGACAAAGATCCAGGTCTTTCCTATAAGCTCACCTACACTCCCAACGACAACATCCTCCCCTTCAAAGCGACAATTTCTTCCGCCTTCACTACCAAACCAAGAGTAGCGATACTGAGAGAAGAAGGTGTCAACGGCCAAGCAGAAATGGCCTTCGCCTTCCACGCGGCCGGGTTCGCTCCCATAGATGTCCACATGACAGATATCATCTCCGAGCGCGTCAGCCTGGCTGGCTACGTCGGCCTTGCAGCCTGCGGAGGTTTCTCCTACGGCGACGTCCTTGGTGCTGGGCAAGGCTGGGCCAAATCAGTCCTTCTTCATCCCAAGACGCGTCAAGAGTTTAAGTCTTTCTTCGAACGTCCCGACACCTTTACCCTCGGAGTCTGCAACGGCTGCCAGTTTCTCTCAAAACTCAAAGAACTCATTCCCGGCGCGGACCTGTGGCCGACATTCGAGCGCAACGCTTCAGAGCAGTACGAAGCGCGTGTTGCTATGGTCGAGGTCCTTGACCCGAAGACACCTAATCAGCCACAGAGTGTTTTCCTTCACGGCATGCACGGCTCCACTTTTCCCATCGTCACCGCTCACGGCGAAGGAAAGGCCACATTTCCCTCCTCATCGAACCCCACATCAGACCATACCCCGGAAGCGTGCTACAACGAGGGCATGGTATCTTTCCGCTACGTCGACAACTACGGCAAAGTGACGGAGCAGTATCCGCAAAACCCGAACGGTAGTCCACAGGGCATTACGGGGGTGAGAAGTAAGGATGGACGAGCCCTTGCCATGATGCCGCATCCTGAGCGGACGATTCTGAGGGAGGTGGGGAGCTATATACCGAAGGAGAATATGGAGGAGTGGGGCGAGTATGGGCCGTGGAGTAGGCTGTTTAGGAGTGCCAGGCGGTGGGTCAGTTAGGAGTTGTTTGTGTTGGGCGATATCTGGACGATCTACTCATATGTTTGCTTACCTTAGGATTTAGTGTATATTCATACCAAAAGCACCAATGTAGCATGTTCATTCCATGTCCCTCTATTGGCTTTGATAACTTGATGTAAGCTGGGTTGATGGCGCGCAGTGCTTGAGTAAATGCGTCTGCGATAGAGTAGGGGTAGGACTGTGGACAAAGTTGCTGGGTAATGTCTACAGAGGCGCAACTGACCTCGTGCGACTCTGAGGACATCAAGGCTAATAGATCTCATTGATGTCAAACTAAGAAGTATCGCACCTGCCTGTCCTGACCAACAGATTTACTGTCCTGCCTAGGACGCACCTTCCTGAACGTTCGAGATGCTTTCGAAGGAACACGCTCGCGGACGCGCTTCAGGGTCTCCGGACGTCTCGCCTCTCGCACGCTCATTGGCTCCCTACTTCAAACGAATCGCGGCAGCTTTTCCAATCCGAGGATTAGCCCCCACAGCATTCACGTGACTTGAGCGCGCCTTTCCCCCTACGGCTCTAGCGCTCAACAGCATTTGGCGAAGGCAGTCCCCCAGCAAAAGTCGTCGCGCATCGCGAGAGCTTCGAGCATCACGGCAGCGGGTGTCCAGCCCATTCCCACCCCACCACCACCGCGCCTTCCTTTCATTAACCGCTTGTAATATGCTCCTACGGCCGTGAGGAGCTTACTTGTTCTATTCAATCTCTTTACACATTTACTGTTTCCGCGGAAGGCTTCAAGTTGCCTGCGGGCGCGGTGCTTGCTAACGAGGCCCTACCAAACGAATGCACCCAGACCAGGCCACCGACGACGAGCGATAGAGCGATATAGCTTGGCTGAAGCCAGTCGCGAGGTAAAGAAGGACACAGTACTTGTTGCTGGCGGCGCATAGCTGCCCAGCTTGCAGTCATGGCCGCCGTTCACAACTTCGAGGCCATGGCCGCCAAACTGGAAGACCCGAATATAGGTACGACTCCACCATCACGTATCCAAACTTACCCCCCAAGTCATACAAACCTCAGAATCATGCGGATGCTAACGCGCTTTGCAAATAGACCTCAGGACCAAAGGTAACCAGGCGGTCGATATACGGGACAATATTGAGAGCTACTGCCAGGGCGCGCAGTATGTGAAGTTCATGGAGAACCTGGTTCCCGTGTTCCTGCGGATCCTGGATGGCAGTCCGGTCTTTATATCTACCAGCCCCGAACAGGTAGGCAGAATGGCTGCGGAGGGTCAAGTCGCGCAGGCAGCTGACTACAATTGCAGCGGATACGGAACTGCGTCCTGGAGATCCTGCACCGGTTGCCCATGAACCCCGTCGAGGTCGTCGAGCCGCACGCGCCGAAGATTGTCGACAAGCTGATGAGCCTCGTTAAGATCGAGAACGAGGACAATGCGGTTCTGTGCATGAAGACGATGATGGACTTCCTGCGACACCAGACGAAATCGCTTGCCGACCGAGTGCAGCCGTTCCTGGACTTGATACAGGAGATGTTCGAGCTGATGGGCCAGGCTGTGGAGGACACCTTCAACAACCCGACACCGGCGCCAGCGACCGCGGGCGTGCCTTCCACACCGAGCAACCACCAGTACTCCCAATCGCCGCGGCCGGGCTCGCCTGCGACGGCGCTGACATCGTCAACGGGAGACATTGGTTCGGAGCAGCAACAGGCGCGGATGCTGCTGAAGGGCATGCAGTCGTTCAAGGTCCTTGCCGAGTGTCCGATAATCGTGGTATCGCTCTTTCAGGCATACAGGAACTGCGTGAACAAGAACGTAAAGCTCTTTGTTCCGCTCATCAAGAATGTGCTGTTGCTCCAGGCACAACCGCAAGAGAAGGCGCATCAGGAGGCCGAGGCCCAGGGCAAGATCTTCACAGGTGTGAGCAAGGAGATCCGGAATCGGGCTGCTTTTGGAGAGTTCGTGACGGCCCAGGTCAAGACCATGAGCTTTTTGGCCTATTTGCTCAGGGTCTACGCGCAGCAGTTGAACGATTTCCTCCCCACACTACCCAACATCGTTGTGCGGCTGCTCAAGGATTGCCCTCGGGAGAAGTCTGGTGCGCGCAAAGAGCTTCTGGTGGCTATTCGACATATCATTAACTTCAACTTCCGGAAGATCTTCCTAACAAAGATTGACGAGCTCTTAGATGAGCGGACGTTGATCGGCGACGGTCTGACCGTGTACGAGACGATGCGACCACTGGCGTACAGCATGCTTGCCGATTTGATCCATCATCTCCGAGATTCGCTGTCCAAGGAGCAGATTCGACGCACCGTTGAGGTGTACACCAAAAATCTGCACGACACCTTCCCTGGCACGAGCTTCCAAACGATGAGTGCGAAACTTTTATTGAACATGGCAGAGTGCATAGCGAAGCTGGAGCCAAAAGAAGATGCGCGATACTTCCTCATTATGATCCTTAACGCCATTGGAGACAAGTTCGCTGCTATGAACAGGCAGTATCACAACGCTGTCAAGCTATCAGCGCAGTACAGCCAGCCTTCGATTGATGCGCTTCCAGAGAACCACCTCGCAGAGAAGGAAAACCCACCAGACTGGGACGAGATCGACATCTTCAACGCGACACCTATCAAGACATCGAATCCTCGAGATCGAAGCTCGGATCCGATTGCCGACAACAAGTTCTTGTTCAAGAACTTGCTCCACGGGCTAAAGAATCTCTTCTACCAGCTACGCGCCTGCAACCCGGCCAAGATCAAAGACGAGATTGATTCTGCGAATGCGTCTGCAAATTGGCATGAGGTGTCATTCGGCTACAACGCGGAGGAAGTGGAGGTACTCATCAAGCTCTTCCGTGAAGGTGCAAAGGTGTTTCGGTACTATGGTACTGATAAGCCGACGGCAGATGCCAGTCTGTCGCCCGGTGATCTCATGGCGAACCAGCACATGATGTCTAGCGGGAAAGAAGAGAAGGAGCTTTTGGAGACATTTGCAACCGTCTTCCATCATATCGACCCGGCTACCTTCCACGAGGTCTTCTCCTCTGAGATACCACATCTCTACGACATGATGTTCGATCACCCTGCTCTGCTGCATGTACCCCAGTTCCTGCTCGCAAGTGAGGCAACGTCACCTAGCTTCGCTGGAATGCTCCTCCAATTCCTGATGGACCGAATAGAAGAGGTGGGAACAGCCGATGTGAAGAAGTCGAGCATACTTCTGCGACTATTCAAGTTGTCCTTCATGGCTGTTACTCTGTTTAGTGCACAGAACGAACAGGTCCTGCTACCGCACGTTAGCAAGATAATCACGAAGTCAATACAACTATCTACGACTGCCGAGGAGCCGATGAACTACTTCCTTCTACTGAGGTCGCTCTTCCGAAGCATCGGCGGTGGACGTTTCGAGCATCTTTACAAGGAGATTCTGCCTCTGCTAGAGATGTTGCTGGACGTACTCAACAACCTGCTCATCACAGCACGAAAGACATCAGAGCGAGATTTGTTCGTCGAGCTCTCGTTGACGGTACCGGCCAGGCTCAGCAATCTTTTGCCACATTTGAGCTATCTCATGAGACCACTTGTAGTAGCGTTGAGAGCCGGCTCAGATCTTGTTGGACAGGGACTTCGGACTTTGGAGCTTTGTGTGGATAATCTCACTGCCGACTACCTGGATCCGATCATGGCGCCCGTTATTGACGACCTCATGGCTGCCTTATGGGAGCATCTGAAGCCTAATCCGTACAGCCACTTCCATGCCCACACCACTATGCGTATTCTTGGAAAGCTTGGGGGGCGAAATCGGAAGTTTATCACGAGCCCTCCGGAGCTCGACTTCAAGCCATACTCTGATGACCAGTCTTCAATCGATATCAGGCTCATTGGTTCCACGAAAGACCGCGCGTTTCCAGCAGCCATCGGTATCGATACTGCAATCGCGAAACTTCACGAGGTGCCCAAGGTTCCCGCAACGAAGAAGTCCGATCCGTTCCACAAGCAGCAGGCTTTCCGTCTCATTACTGCCCACACCAAGTTGATGGTTGGCTTCGATCAGCTACCCGACGACTTCGCCCAGCTTGTACGCTTGCAAGCTAATGACTTGGTTGCAAAGAAGTACGATGTCGGCGCGGATCTCCTGACGATCTCAGAGCGTGAGAAGTCAATCGTGAAGAAGAGCGTCGAGCAAGAGACATTGAAGAAACTACTAAAAGCCTGCATGTTCGCCGTCTCGATCCCGGATCTCAAGACGGATGCAGAGACACTGGTGACCAATTTGGCAAAGCACTTCACTCTGCTCGAGATTGGGAAGTCTTTTGCTCAGATCAAGCACAAAACGAAGCCTTTCGACGTTAATTCTGGCGAGGGCCCTGTCGTCATCGAGAGCGATGTAATAACGGAAGCACTCGGAGATTCGTTAGCATCGGACCATGCTGCTGTTCGAGATGCCGCCGAGCAGGCTATTATCACTATTCGGGACACAGCAAGGACGGTATTCGGATCGCAGGACAAGCTGGACAATTTCGTCTTCTTCGATGATTTGACTAAAGTCTTCCGCCACAATTGTCATGCTGAAGATTGGTTCATGAAGTCAGGAGGCACTCGTGGTATCGATATCGTTACGAAGAAGCTCGATCTGAGCACTCAATGGATGATCTCACATCAGTTCAATCTCATCCAGTCTCTGAACTTCGTCATGAAAGACATGCCCATCGACCTCGATTCAAAGACCCGCGTTCAGGCAGAGGGGCTTCTGGAGGATCTCATCCGCCGATGTCAGAAGACAACAAGCAAGGAGGAATTTGAGAAGCCTAACAACTCGCTACTTAAGCTGTGCGGTCAGCTCGTAGTCGATCTCTCGCATATGAACAAGAACGTCCGAGAGGCTACGCAGAAGGCTTTCCAGATATTGTCCGAAGTCACTGGTCTTGGCATCCACGAACTCATTATGCCGGTTAAGGAGCGGTTAGTGATTCCGATATGGACGAAACCACTACGAGCTTTACCGTTCAGCATACAAATTGCCTACATCGACGCAATCACCTTCTGCTTGAAACTCAAGAACGGCATTCTGGAATTTGGCGATCCGCTCACCCGCCTGCTCATGGAGTCTCTAGCTTTAGCTGACGCAGAGGATGAAGGACTCGCAAATAAGCCATTTGAACAACGCAACGCGGAACACATCGTCAATTTACGCGTGGCATGCATCCGCCTCCTCTCGACCGCTCAGAGCTTCCCCGAGTTCAGCACCACACCCCCAAATCAGACCTTCCTCCGCATCATAGCCGTCTTCTTCAAATGCTTGTATTCGAAGTCTCCGGAAGTCATTGAGGCTGCCAATACCGGCTTGTCTGGTGTCATATCCGCAACGAACAAGCTGCCGAAGGATGTTCTTCAAAGCGGATTGCGACCGATTCTTGTCAACCTGCAGGATCCCCGGAAACTCACCGTAGAGAACCTCGATGGCTTAGCTCGATTACTCAAGCTGTTGACCAATTACTTCAAGGTAGAGATCGGCACGCGACTGCTTGACCATCTGAAGAACATCGCGGATCCCACCAGCCTGCAGAAGATTTCCTTCATGATGATCGAGCAGAATCCGAAGATGAAGATCGTTACCGGGATCTTTAATGTTTTCCACCTCCTCCCCCCGGCGGCTGCGACGTTCCTCAAGTCGATTACGGAGAAGGTCATCGAGCTGGAGACCGCGCTAAGGCGGACTCACTATAGCCCGTTCAGAGAACCGCTCATCAAATACCTTTGCATGTACCCTAAAGATGCATGGGAGTTCTTTGCGCCGAATCTGAAGGACCAGACTCAAGGTCGCTTCTTCGCCCAGCTACTGGAAAATGAAGCCAGTGGTGCTCTGCGGAAGGAGGTCACAGAAGATGTGCCAAAGTTCCTGGCTTCGTTTGCTTTTGAAGGCTCGGACAAGGAGATATGCCAAGCCCAGCTCAACGCCATTCACATTGCCTATGCTATGAGCCAGTTTGAAGAGACAAGCAAGTGGTTGGTCACACACGAGAACCTACGGAAAGCGCTGTTCGAAGCTGCCAAGTCCTTGGAACAGAAGCTGCGTGCGAACACCATCGACCCGGAGTTGCGATTAGCCACGGAGCAGGCTGGCGACCAGATCATGGCCATTTTCGCGACATATCTTACTCACGAGCCCAGCGATCTGGACTTCTTCTTCGACCTTGTTGACGCTGTCACATCCGACGAGCTCAAGGCTTCTTCTCCCCGCTTGTATGACTTCATCTACCACAAGATGGTCTCTAACGAGTCGGTCGACTACTGGAAGTCGTTGGTCCAGAAATGTATCGACATTTACACCTCACGCACCTCAAGCCAGAAATCGAAGACATTCGTGTTCCATTACATCGTCAACCCGATCTTCTCGATGGACGTCAAGAGGAACTGGGACTCACTATTCCCTGGTAACAAAGGAACGAAGCTCATGGATCGCGCCATGACGGATACCATGCACAAGCGTCTTTGGGTACCACAGGCGCTGACGGATACGAGCGAAGAACAGGCCCAGCTTGGTGTCGACCACTCTAGGATGGAGTTGCTTCAGCTTACCACGTTATTGCTCAAGTACCACTCTGGCGTCATTCAAGAGTCGAGGAAGGACGTCATCAAGTTCGCGTGGAACTACATCCGCCTCGAGGACATCATCAACAAGTATGCGGCCTACGTTTTGATTGGCTTCTTCGTCGCAGTCTTCGAAACGCCTATGAAGATAGCTACTCAAGTCTACAACACACTCCTTAAAGCGCATCAAAATGAGGGTCGCTCGCTCGTTATGCAAGCGCTCGAACTCATGGCACCTGTGCTCAAGAAGCGCATGGGTGGAGACAACCCGAAGGTCGCGATTCCTAGGTGGGCGCAGATCCCAAGGAAGATCTTGTCTGAGGAGTCGAGCAATCTGCAGCAGTTGATGAGCATCTTCAACTTCCTGGTCAGGCATCCGGATCTGTTCTACGAGGCCCGGGATCAACTGTCACCCATCATCATCACTGCACTGTCCAAGATTGCTCAGCCACCAAACCCATCGACTGAAGCGAAGAAGCTGGCTCTCAATCTCATTAGTCTCATCCGGACATGGGAAGATAGAACGGCCAGCGATGGATGCTCGCCACAGAGGGCGGTGTCTCAGTCTCCACAGGCTGTCAAGCGCAGGGCTGACGGAACCATCATTCCACCGGGACCGCTTTCGAAGGGCTTCGTCGCTACACCTCCCGTCCGTATGGTGCTCATCAAATACCTGATTCAATTCATCGCCTACCTTCCCGAACGGTACCCTGTCGCGACGCCAAAACCAAAGGATGCCACTGTCGTAAGTGCTATTGCTGCTCAGCCTGCAGAGATCTGTAAGAAAGCCGTACAGCTTCTCCAAGATTTGCTGTCACCACGCCTTTGGAGCGACCTAGATCTGGACCAGATGCTCACGAAGAAGATTGAGGAGATCCTGCTCGCCGAAATGAAGCAGGAAGAGAAGGCGGAAGCGTTCACCACTCGCATGATCAACACTCTCCAGATCGTCAAGGTCATTGTCAATGTCAAGTCAGATGAGTGGGTGCTGGAGCGCATGGCACAATTCCAGAAGATCCTGGACAAAGCGATCCGCTCCGACAACGCCGATGTCCAAGCTAGCCTCAACGCTGCAGACGAAAGCGAGGAAGGCGCTACAAAGCTACAACCCATCCTCAAGCGCATTCTGGACGTCATGCCAGAGCCGGTTACGGATGAAGAGGGCAACACTGAAGACACGCCTTCAACCGAGTTCGTCAATTTCCTGGGCGCTGTGGCTACTGAGGCCTTGTCAAACAACAGCTACGTCTGTGCTATCAATATACTGTGGACGTTGTGTCAGAAACGACCGGAAGAGATCGACCAACATATTCCGCAAGTCATGAAAGCTTTCCAGGGTAAGATGGCCAAGGACCACCTTGCAGCATACACGGGTGTGCCGGGCCAACAAGTACCACCAGGCATGCGACCTGACGGCGCCAACCCACCAACAGACCCTCGTGAGATCGAGATTCAGACCGACTTGGTACTGAAGGTTGTTGACATCCTTGCCACAAGAATGAATGAGCTTGGAGAGAGCCGACGGCCATACCTTAGTGTACTGGCGTCGCTCGTCGAGCGCTCCCAAAGCAACACAGTGTGCGCGAAGATTCTGGACCTAGTCGAACAATGGATCTTCCACTCTACTGAGCCTGTTCCGACACTCAAGGAGAAGACGGCAGTTCTGAGCAAGATGTTACTGTTCGAACACCGACCGGATACTTCGCTTCTCACACGCTTCCTGGACTTGGTCATTCGAATCTATGAGGACCCGAAGATCACACGATCGGAGCTCACTGTTCGGATGGAGCATGCTTTCCTGATTGGAACGAGAGCTCAGGATGTGGAGATGCGGAATCGGTACCTGACGATCTTTGACAAGAGTTTGAGCCGTACTGCATCGAGTCGTTTAAGCTATGTACTCTCTTCACAGAACTGGGACACCTTGAGTGACAGCTACTGGTTGAGCCAGGTCATCCACTTGATGTTCGGATCGGTAGAGATGAACTCGCCCGCGCAGCTTCATCACGAGGACTTCAAGCTCATCGCGGCATCCACGTTGTATGGCACATACAGCAAGGACTCCAGGATTCCGGATGTCATCGTTGATGACGACCTGGAGGCTCTTGTTGCTGGTCACAAGCGCTTCTGCAATCAGCTTGGAGACGTCAAGATCCGCGATGTCTTCGAGCCTCTTGGCCACTTGCAGCATACAGACAGCAACCTCGCCCACGATATCTGGGTAGCTTTCTTCCCGTTGGCTTGGACAGCACTTACCAAAGATGACCAGAGCGACTTGGAGAAAGGCATTGCATCGCTGCTTACGAAGGACTACCATAATCGCCAGATTGACAAGCGACCGAATTGCGTTGCCAGTATGCTTGATGCTATTGTGCGCGCTCGTCCAAGGGTTAAATTCCCTCCGCACATCGTCAAGTATCTGTCTCGGACGTATAACGCCTGGTACACCGCCGCCGTCTATATGGAGGAGTCTGCCATCACCCCGATCGTCGATACGGAGAAGCTCAGGGAAAGCAATCTCGATGCTCTGCTTGAAATCTACGACGGTCTACAAGAAGACGACCTTTTCTATGGGACTTGGCGTCGCCGTTGTCAGTTCACCGAGAGCAACGCAGCCCTGTCATACGAGCAGTGTGGCATCTGGGACAAAGCGCAGCAGATGTATGAGCAGGCACAGACGAAGGCTAGGACCAGCGTCTTACCATTTTCCACTGGCGAGTACATGCTCTGGGAGGATCATTGGGTCAAGTGCGCTCAGAAACTCCAGCAATGGGAGATTTTGGGCGACTTTGCTAAGCACGAGAACTTCAATGATCTGTATCTGGAGTCTATGTGGAGGGTGCACGAGGCGTGGTCGAACAATGAGCAGAGAGAGCAGTTTGATTCGATCATCAAGGCTGTCAGCGATGCGCCAACGCCCCGGCGCCTCTTCTTCTCGACGTTCATGAGCTTGCTTAAGCTTCATAACAAGACCGAGACGCAGCAAGAGTTCCATCGTATGTGTGATGAATCTATTCAGCTGAGTATTAGGAAATGGCACCAGTTGCCCAGGCGCATTACGAACTCACATATCCCGATCTTGCAGCACTTCCAGCAGCTTGTTGAACTGCATGATGCTAGTGTCATCATACAGAGCTTAGCGCAGACGACGCAACAAAACCTGGACCACAAGTCGCAGGAGCTCAAGCTGCTTCTGAGCACCTGGAGAGACCGTCTGCCGAATTTCTGGGATGACATTAATGCTTGGCAGGACCTGGTCACTTGGCGACAACACATCTTCCACCTAATCAACGGGGTCTACCTACAACTCCTTCCTGCGAACCAAGGCAACGCATCTGGCAATTCTTTCGCCTACCGCGGCTACCATGAGACGGCTTGGATCATCAATCGATTCGCCCACGTTGCCCGGAAACACAACCTTCCCGATGTCTGCATTCAGCAACTGAGTCGCATCTACACTCTCCCCAACATCGAGATTCAAGAAGCGTTCCTCAAGCTCCGCGAACAAGCCAAGTGCCACTACCAAAACCGCACCGAGTTGAACAACGGCTTGGATGTCATAAATAACACCAACCTTAATTACTTCGGACCTCAACAGAAAGCGGAATTCTACACGCTCAAAGGCATGTTTCTTGCCCGACTTGGTCAGAAGACCGAGGCCAATGATGCGTTTGGTTCGGCTTTGTTCTTCGATATTAAGCTGCCGAAGGCATGGGCTGAGTGGGGACGGTACAACGATATGCTGTTCAAAGAAGAACCGCAAAATCTGGAGAAGGCGGAGGCTGCCCTCTCGTGCTATCTCGAAGCCGCATCCCAATTCAAGAATGCCAAGTCGAGGAAGTTGCTTGGCCGCGTGCTGTGGCTATTGAGTTTAGACAACTCAGAGCGTAAGTTGGCGGAGAAGTTTGAAGAGTTCAAGGGGGACACTCCTGCCTGGTACTGGATCACATATATTCCACAGCTTCTGAACAGTCTCTCACGACCTGAAGCGCCGATTGCGGGACGCATCTTGGGCAAGTTGGCTAAGAGCTATCCCCAAGCACTGTACTGCCATTTGAGGACCACGAGGGAAGACATGGCAGTTCTCAAGAAGAATCACGATGCCAAGGAAGCCAAGTCGAAGGTTGCGACTGCGCAGAAGCAGCAAACCCCAGGACAAGGGAGTCCAGCGCAGCAGAAGCAAGCCTCTCCCGAAGCTGCTCGGCCTGGCTCTTCTTCAAGTGGCAATCGCCCTGGCACTGCGAACGGTGAGACGAAGCCGGAAGCAAGTGGTACGCCGAACGGCAACGTCAAGAGCGAAGGAGCTGCTCAAGGCACACCCAACGGCACCGCAGCGCCGGAGACTCCAGCAACGCCGAAGAAGCCTTGGGAGATCGTCGAAGAAATCGCTGCTATCCTCAAGACTGCCTTCCCTCTACTCGCACTCTCAATGGAGACCATGCTCGACCAAATCCAGAAGAATTTCAAATGCCCACCGGACGAGGACGCTTACCGCCTTATTGTTGCGTTACTCAATGATGGCTTGTCTTATGTGGGTCGCCAGCCAGGCTTATACGCGCAAGAAGTCCGCCTGCCTGCGAGCACTGAAGCGAATATCACGCGTTTCGCTGAGTCTGTCCTCCCACCACATATCCGTAAAGCCTTCGAGCAGGACTTCGTTGTCCACAAACCTACCATGTACGAGTACATACAGAAGCTGAGGATCTGGCGCAACCGATTCGAGGAGAGACTCGATCGAAGGAAGTTGGTACAGCCGCTAGAGCAGTACACGTCACAGTTGAGCGAGTACAAGTATGTCAAGTTTGACGATGTGGAGGTGCCGGGACAGTACTTGCAGCATCGGGACAAGAACAGTGATTTTGTCCGAATTGAACGTTTCTTGCCGGACGTGGATCTGGTCCGGGGCATTGGTAAGTTTTCTGTCAACGCACAGAATGGTGGAAGGGCGTTCTTTGCTAATGCAAATGCAGGCATATGCCATCGTCGCATCAAGATCCGGGGCCACGACGGTTCCGTCCATCCTTTCGCTATCCAGTTCCCGGCAGCGAGGAATTCGAGGAGGGAGGAGAGGATTCTGCAACTCTTCCGCATCTTCAATGGCATCCTGGCCAAGCGCAAAGAGTCCAGAAGGAGAAATCTGCAGTTCCATCTACCGCTGGTGATCCCGATTACGCCTAGTGTGCGTATGGTCCAGGACGATGCGAGCTACGTCAACATGCAAGGCATCTTCGAAGACTTCTGCCGTAAGAATGGCGTCAACAAAGACGAACCGGTTCTCTTCAGTATAGAGAAATTGCGCGCCCTGCAACCGAAGAACATCGACCACGCAAACAGCATTCGTCTCGAAACCTTCGCCGCCGTTCAGGAGAAGTACGTCCCGCAAACTCTCCTGCTCGACTATTTCAAGCAGACCTACCCCGAGTTCGCGGACTTCTGGCTCTTCAGACGGACATTCAGCTACCAGCTTGCGGCTCTCACGTTCATGACCTATGTGCTCCATATGAACACGCGGTACCCGCATAAGCTCAGCATCGCTCGCGCCTCCGGCAAGGTCTGGGGTTCCGAACTCATCCCTAGCATGGCGGTCGGCAAACCCATCCTCCACAACAACGAACCCGTGCCCTTCCGCCTCACCCCGAACTTGCAGACGCTCATGGGCCCCATCAACATGGAAGGTATCTTCGCGCCCTCCATCCAAACCGTAGCCCGCGCACTCATCGAGCCCGACCCGTTTTCTCTGGAGATGCATCTCAGTATCTTCATGCGCGATGAGATGAATCATTGGTTCACGTCGCAGCATAAAACCTTGGGCGCGGAAATGCTGCGCGAGAGTGTGCAGGCGAACTCTGATTCCGTAGTCAAGAGAGCGAGTGCGCTGGGCGGGTTCCCGAGTGGGGTCAATCTCCCTGCGAATCAAACGGTGGTGGACCTTGTGAGTGTGAGTGTGAATCCGCTGAAGCTTAGTCAGTGCGATCCGCTTTGGATGGGGTATTTGTAGAGAGGGGTGCATAGCTGGTGCTCTGGCGCATGTTTCTTTCATTGGGTCTTTATGGAGTTATTGAGCGTAGAGTCTGGGCTGCTAGAGGACAGATGGGGATCCCGGAAATGGAGACCTGGGCTAGCATTGTGGGTGCTTTGGTGTCTTTGCTTGTATCTCAGATGTATGAGGGTTAGTCTTGTAGTGGTTAGCTAGCTTCCCTTTGAATCGGAAGGTTGAAGTTTGTATTATTGCTCCTACGTGCTATGAACACTTTGGTCGCGAATATGTGACGACCGTGCCATCACTAGAAATAACTAATTGAATTTATCAGGCCTACTAGCTGCACTTTGAGAGATCACGAATTGCAGAGGGGACTGGAATATACAGTATAGGAGCTCTCTTGAATCTACGATCAGAGCAACGTGAAGATATTCTGGGTCTGGAGCATTAGCAAAAGATCACAGACTGGCATGCTCTTTTCATCGATACTCTGGGAATTGAAAAATGAGAGGTTGATAGTCAGAGAAGCCGACATGTTAATAGATGATCGCGCTTTTTATTTTTAGAGCTATCCAAGTTTTTGCTTCTGATACATGTGGATTTTTCCTGACTATGCTTTTATTAAATGAATTATTTAGAGTTGATACCCGACTCTGTACGTATCAACGATATTGGTTGTCTGAGGTGGTTGGTGTACATTCATTAAAACCACGTGATAGCCGTTCGTTATCGCGTCTCCCAAATTCTGAACTATCTCAAAGGTTGCATTGATTCCCGGGTTTTAACGTCCTCGATATTTGTGGCTCGGCCATATGCTTCAGAAAAGCCCGTACTGTATCTTTCGCCTTGACGGGGTTCACATTCAGACAGTCCTGAGTCCAAAGCTGCCGTAAGCCAGCTGGAATTATTTTTTCAAGCGTAGGAGGTATTTATGCGAAAGGGTCGCTCTTCTAATATTCGCGATTATGACAGCTGTATATGGGCATATAACGTCGCGGGTAGAGATAATATAGACGATCTAGGTTGGCTGTGAGGGGAGGTGCAACCGCGATTGACGCGTAACACAGATCTTGGATTATATCCACGAAAGATAATAGAGTTCAATAAGAGACCCCTAGTTTTATTGCCGTTACGACTGACCTATTTTGAGTAGCTGCTAAAAGCGCTGTGCAATGATATGGCAATGATAGCTAACTGGAACTTCGAGTGTATCATGAATCAGAAAATATTGCTCGGGCCTCGCTGATACCGTCCAGGTCCTTCGGTTTTTTCCGTTGTACGATCATTCCTACCCCTATTTGCGCTTCATTGACAACGTATCTCCAGTATGCGCCTTGTTGAGTGTACCAGTCTAGTAGACAGTACTTCCATATTCTTGGACATTGCGGAGTACCCAAACTCGGATCCTGACTCCAATCTAGGATGACTCGGGACGGTCCGCCGAACAAGGTCGTTGGCTGCCACTCGTACCTCCTAGTGATGTCGTTACATGGACGATTGTCTGTGAAACACCGACATACTTGGTATACGAAATTCTGAACTTCGGTTTGGAAGTCACTAATGGTCTCGGTAGGGTCAAAAGTAATGTTCAGAGTTTTGATTGGCGACGGCATTTCTCGGAGAAGCTCCGCGGTCAATGTATCGTCGATCCGTGGTCCTTTGGAGAATCGTCCCTCGATACGAATTTGAAGAGAAAGCTCCGAGGGCTTGTGAAGTCCCGTTGTGTAGATAGAGTCGTGTATTATGGCCATGCGAGGTGGAATTGCACCTGCATGAATTGGACCTGGATGTAGTAGATCCAAGCTAGTGCCTATGAGGCTTCGTGACCAGGCTGCAATGTCCTTGATCACTTCATGCTCGATCTCATCTTGGAGAAGGTGGCAGGTGAGGCGTAGACTCTCGCTGGAAGACTTCGGCAGGCCAAGCTCGGTGCTCGGTAGAAGGTAGCTGTATATCTTTAGGCGAAGTTCGGCTGGTATCGTCAAGAATGTCGCCAGCATGTTGTACAGATTGTTGGGGGCTTCGCTGAATAAGGCAAGGATTGTAGTGGGGTTATCAGAAGAAAAGAATGGTGTTAGAAGTAAGGGAGGTATAGTTCTTTAAATACCTGGCGCTGTAGGCGAACTTTAGCGTGCTAATCACGTGACTGAATCGTTTGTTCGATCACACTTCCAGTGGCGCCTGAGAACGCTCGACGATTGAATAGAGATTGGCGACGTTGGGATCTGGTGCCTTTCTTCTCCCCTCATGGGCTTCAACTTCGAACTCCTCGTAATCAGGATGCAGCGTGCGTCGCCAGAGCTTAACCTGGTGCAGCAGGACGTAAAATCTGTTTTGATCGACTTCTACCTCTTATTCGTAGACAGACTCGATTTCCGCACGGCGCATGAGTTCTTTCAGCGATGGGAATGGAGTCTGAAGTATCCTGTCCGGGTGACTAGTCGTAAGTCCGAATGGGATAATGTGTCTAATATAGAGAGAAACAGTTTCGCAGGAGCATTGTTGCAAGATGATATAGCTTGAGTACCCCTTGGTACGATCATAACTATCTAGGAGAGATGGCTCCCTATCACCTATCTAGGCGAACATCGAACAAAGGAAACGTCTAGCTATTTGTGAATTTGATGAGCCACAGCCAATAATATAATACCTTCACAAACTGGAACAGTACGACGTCACTCAGCTCACATTTCGTCGGGATCAACACCAAAATACCACGGGTAGTCTTGTAAAACGTTGTATTAGCGCCAAATCTGCTCCAAGCAGATCAAAACAGCTTACCTCCCTTCGCGCCCCAGGCACGAAGAACCTCCTGCATAGGCCCTACAATGGCCCTCCTCGCATCATCTCTATCCATTCCCTTCATCAACAGCCTATCATAATCGGTATGCTTATGCCTCACGTGCGCAATCACAGCAAGTTGCACCTTCCTCGGCATCGGCGTCTGTCCCGACCTCCCCACGCGCTTCGAATACTTCTGGAACGCCTGCCTCAACACAACCTTCCTCTCAGCACTCGGTATCTTAGGGAACAGGGTGTTCAATTCCAACTCGGCTTTTCGGATGAGTGCCGCATCGCGTTGTTCGACTGCGGCGCGGCGGGTTGAGAGTGTGTCTTTCGCATCGGACTGGACTTGGAAGAAGATCGATTTGGGGACGCGAAGGCCGAGAGTAGTGTTGCGGTCTTCGACTATGTAGAGCGTTTTGCCTGCTTCGTGAGTGAGGCGCCTACAGTGGAGGGTCTTGTACCTGTTTCCTTTGGGAAGGAAGGCGTAGCCCTTGGGCATTTGGGTCTTCGGCGAGACGATCTGTTCCCGTTTCATTGGTGCCATTGGATTCTCTACTGTAAGCGAAGGCAATGTCTACTAGAACTCGGGTAAGTCGGGTATGCTGCGAGTTAGTTATACTCTGAAGGAGAGCGTGTAGGTGAAGATAGTTGCGGCTCCCATATTTGGCAACCCTGTCACCTATTACAATCCATTGTTACGAAACATCACTCTTTGTGTGCATTAAAGATAGTGACAGCAAGACAAGGTGATGTGGCTGAACAAAGGCGACGGTGAAGATCAAAGTGAGACGCGTTGGTTCGTGAAGCAAACGCGTTACGTCATCACGCTAAAATGCCGGCCTAGTCTTTTAGAAGCTGTCGGACCTATTAATGTAGAAGCACAAAGAATTGGAGTATTCTAGATCTGTTTCTACTGTCGCATCATCTTAATGATAGGCAAGTGGAAGTTACCCAGTATGTAGTTCTCGAATAGTTCTCGAAATCTCACGTGAAAGATATGTATAACAAGGTTTGGTCAAAAGAAAACGCGAGCGGCTCGCGTTTTCTTTCGCCCAAAACCGACCGCACCAATCCATTAGAAGCAACTTACCCATCAAGGTTTCCTCAGACCTTCTCACGTCTCACGATGTCTTTTGCGCAGTTCACAACTACATTATGCAGAAGAGAACCACCCTTCCTCGCTCTCCTCTTGTTCTCTACAATCCAAGAAGCGGACACGTGAGCGGACCCACAACGCCATCTACCTACAACACCGCTCTCGCCGACATACATCATCCACGGCCCCCAACAGCAATTGATCAGAAATCGCACTGGGGCACCCGATGCGAGGGGTAAGGCGTTCCACTACCTGCAATTCCGCAAAAGACGTCCTACATTGAGGAAACTGGCGAGTTCGCTACTCTACGCAGTTTAGCGTACGCTTGTAGGGTCCTATAGTTAATCGTTAAGATTTCAGCTGTACCTGCGCATTTGCCATTTAGAGCGCTTACGTGCGAGATTTGCGTGCGGCGTAAGCTGGACGAAAGTCATCTTTTGTATATAATTTTGCCCAAACGCTCTCTGTATTCGCTTCCTCGCGATCGTGACACTAACAGCTGCGTTTTCTCCTGGAGGTTGAATTGCGTGCTGTTTCTCATCGCAAACATGTCCAACCCTACAGAAGAAACCTACGACATCATTATAGTCGGTGGAGGCACAGCAGGCAGCGTCCTCGCATCGCGTCTCTCCAAGTCCAAATCCCTCTCCATCCTGCTCATAGAAGCCGGCCCAGACTCCTCCCTCCACCCGCACACCTCCATCCCCCATGAATCCGCATTTCTCTTCAACTCCGACCTCGACCAGAAACTGCTCACACTCCCCCAAATCCATCTTGACAACAAAGTACGCTCTGCCGGCGCAGTCAGAGGGCTCGGTGGCGGGACGGTGATCAACAACGGCGGGTGGACGCGAGGCGACAAGTTGGATTACGATATATGGGCCTCCCTCGTGAACACACCGGAAGCTGAAAAGTGGAGCTATCAAGGGCTGCTACCATATTTTAGGAGGACGGAGACGCATTGGAATCGCGATGCGGATCCGGACCAGCATGGTTTCAAAGGGCCGATATATAATGCTAGTGTGAGTGCGAGTGGCCGGAAATATCCTTTGCGCGAGACGGTGAGGGATGCATGGGAGAGTCTGGGCGCGCAGTGGAAGAGCGATGGGAATGATGGGTCGCCGCAGGGGATTGTGGAGTTGGTTGAGAATTGGAGGGAAGGGAAACGGCAGATTGCTAGTGTGGCGTATGGATTGGAGGGGGTGGAAGTGCTGAAAGAAACGATTGTTTCGAGAGTGTTGCTTCAAGAGACCGAAACTGGAAAGAAAAAGGCAGCAGGTGTTGAGACTGCTGATGGAAAGAAGCACCTTTTGCACCCCGAGGGCGAGGTGATCGTTTCAGCTGGTGCATATCGAACGCCTCAGGTCCTCCTCCTGTCCGGTATCGGTCCTGCTTATGAGCTCGAGAAGCATGGCATTAAGCAAGTAGTCGACTCGCCATACGTCGGCAAGGACCTTCACGATCACATGATCGCATATCGATACTGGAAGCTTCGCGATCCAGAACGCGGTCTTGCATTCGGCTCGCCTCTCTTTAATGACCCTGCGTACATCAAAGGCGGGCCGCTGGACTGGCTCGTAACATTACCTGTACCTATCGGACCTCTGAAGTCTGCCCTGGCGAAGGATGACGCGGACACTGCGAATGAAGAGCTTGACGACCATCCTCTCGTTCGTGGTCCCAGAAGCCATCTCGAACTTGGCGTTCTCTACGGTGCCGTTGGATCACAACAGATCGGTCTTGACATACCACTTGATGGAAGCGCAATCATGTCCTTCATGATCCCTTTCCTACCAACTTCACGAGGTTCTGTTACTCTGCAATCAGCGAAGGCAGAAGACGCACCAGTCATCGATCCAAACTACTACGCCACGGAAGCAGATCGCTATGTCGCGCGTGAAGGATGGCGTACACAGACAAAATTAATGACAGATACGGAGCGCATGCGAAATGTCGTATCTGAGGAGATCGTTCCCCGAGGATACGAAGTCGAGGGTGTTGAGATCGAGGAGGACATCGATAAGAGGATCAGGATTGGAGGAGTCACGTCGTACCACCCTGCAGGCACTGCGTCAATGGGAAAAGTCGTTGATGGGAACTTGAAAGTCAGAGGGGTGGAAGGTTTGAGGGTAGTAGATGCGAGCGTCATTCCTGTGCCACTCGCAAGCCATTACCAAGTGGCGGTCTATGCGATTGCGGAGCAAGCTGCTGATATCATTCTGAAGGATCGTGGATTGTCGTGAGGTCGTGGGCATATAATCGTTCGACTTTTGCATGTCCTTGAGGACCAGTCTAGGCTGGAGGTGGAGTAGACCGATGGTTCCGATGCGTAGTCTGTGCCGTACATGAGGACAGAAGAGACTTCCCAACTAGTGATATGTGTAATAGTCGACGATACGAGTCATGGACTAGAGAAGGAGCCTCATTGTATGTGGGTCTCAGTGCGGTTCTTATCGAGGACGCGCTTTAGCTTAGCGTGATTAAAGGGAGTGTATCGAGTCTAGACCGTTACATCGTGATGCTTGGAGTAGGCGTTCTTGCCCTGGTTGTAGTCTTGTTCGCCTGCGACGAGCTGTAGTGGGTTGAAGACACTTAACGTATGATTACTGAGATGCAGGATTTAGAAAATCCGCCGACCTGTTCTTGTTTCGTGAGTCTTGGAGGTCGTATCTCTGGAGGCTGCCGAGCTATATGCCGCGCCAACCTCGAGCTACGCTAGCGTTCGTCAAGCTCCGACGGCTTACGACAGGCACTGAGCTAGGTCAGCAAGACCCACCACGATGGAGACCCCATGGCACCATTAAGTTGTGGGTCTTGCCATGTGGTGGCATGTGACAAGCAAATTAAACAGTACAAATTCCCAACAAGTTTCATCAGCTTTGCGTGCTTGTTCTGCGCATGCCTCTTCTATCGAGCTGCAAGATGCCGGTACTCCGTTGCTGATGGCTTCATAAAAACGCCACCCGCCGCGCTGCTGCTCACACGCAACGTTGAAAACGCGGGGTCGAGAGCAAGCTAGCAATTAGAGGAAAGGTGCATTGAGCTCGCGTGCAAAGTTTGATCCTGCATCGATCTGACAGGGGCCAGTAGAGTGGGCCTAGCGTGCGAGTGCTGACCTGCAGGCAGGATCAAGGTTGAAAGGGACAAAGATACTGAAATCGACTGTGCCCAACAAAGGCTAATATACGACTAGTAAACGAGTGTCGAATGAGGAGGCTCGTGCAGTTGCAACCTGGTGGATGGATTGTATGCGCGATTTGAGTCTGTAGCTTGTCCAGAAGGACCCCAGAGCTGAGTCTGTGGAGTCAATGTTGTTTAGCTGCTGGCCGAGGCGAACTCAACACCTGTGTACCTGTATTGTCGATCGCGCGGTGTGTCGCACAAGCTGCTGATGAATATCTCGAATGAGGTTGGTCCCAAGATGTCTCCAAGAAGCCCAAGGTCAGGCTAAGGCGGCGGCTAATAGCCACCTCCTCATAATGATGCTTCGAGGGCGAAGCATCAGGTGGCACTGCTAAGATTCTTTGAAGCTCATGGACAAGCCGCAATGAATTGGAACGGCCTTTGTTCAGCCTCGTCGACGCTCCCGAGGCTGTGAAACTCGGTGTCGCTCTCCCGTTACGCTGAAGAGGTTAGGCTCGCATTTGCTGCGATTGCGGCTCTCCAAAAAGGCGCAACATTTTGTCAATTGGTGGGAGACTCTCACGAGACGCACTCGGGATCCGGTTTGTGTTTCATCCCAACAGCTGGTGTGGAGCACTAACCGACCGCTGTGTGGAGTCCTGAGGCCACACGACGGCATGGCCGACGCGCTCGAGGGTGACATGCCCGGGAGTCGGGAGAGAGTGACGACATTACCTTGTTTCGGGAGCGAATGAACGAATGACGTGTGGGGCGTTTGATAAGCACGACGGCCTTGGCGGCATAGCGCCGCAAGTGAAGTGCGACGTGATGTCCGCATGGGGCATACCGGGGATTACACTGGGCCTGGCGAACGGCAACCTAGCGTGCCTCCTGCACCCCTTCACCGTGCCTCCTGCACCCTTGCGCCGTGAATGAGGTACTTGGCTGCGGTAAGAAACGCCGTTACTTTGCTTGACTAGGCTTAACCGCCGTGGTGCTGGGGCGTGATCGACGACGACTTGGCTCCAAGCTTTTCGAAACGTGACTCTTTGCCGGTAAACAAATTGGAGTCCGCTAGGCGTGATCATCAGCGGTCCTAAAGGTAGGGCCTCCCAAATCCCCAGGTCACTCACTCACTCCCCGGACCCGGACCCCGGACTGGAGCTCAAGCTCTTCTTTATCAGCGCCCTTGCTCCCTCCTTTCGCGCTCCAACAACCTCCCGCGCCCGGTGTTCCCCCAAGACTTCGCAACACCACCGTCAACATGTCTGAGAAGCCCTCTTCCGACGTGCCCTTCGCCTCGCACGATGAGAAGATCGTGCACCACCCGGAGCCCGGCAAGACTGAGGCCGAGTTCGTTGATGCGACCACCCGTCGCGCGTCCATCGCGCTGAACATCGTCGAGAACCCGCTGCAGGTAAGCTTCGCAATCGATGGCACCTGGCGCCCGCAATTCGCGATCGAATGAGGTGCCAATACCCCACATGTAAACGCTGACTAACACCACGCAATAGCGCGTCTCTCGCGAAGCCGCCGTCGCCGATGCCCGCGCCTTTGCCGAGTCTCGTGGCATGCCCGAGCACGCTGACTTGTTTGGCCGCGCCGCGCTCGTCGCACGTGACCCCACCCGATTCGAGAGCCTGGGGTCCGAGTTGAGCGACACTGAGATGCACTCGCTCATTTACGAGCGCGAGCACAAGTGGAATGGACCGGTCATGCTGTGGTACTCAATCGGTCTTTGCGCCATCGGAGCTGCCACACAGGGTTGGGATCAGGTATGTCTCTTTGCGCGCCTCTCTTTTGCGACATCATCCTAACTGAAACTATAGACTGGCTCCAACGGTGCCAATTTGTCTTTCCCCAAGGAGTTCGGCATTGACGGAAAAGGAAAAGACGAGTGGATCGTGGGTGTGATCAACGCCATCATCTTCTTGACTGCCGGCCTGATGTAAGTATCAAACCCGTTTGATGCCAGATATCCGAATGCTGACCTGTGTGACAGCGGAGCTTTCATTGTCGATCCTCTCAACAAGTATCTTGGCCGACGAGGAGAGATCTTCCTCACTGCTTGCTGTCTCACTGCTACTCCCATCGGCTCTGGCTTCGCGAAGTCATGGCAGGGTCTTTTTGCAGCGCGTTTCGTCATGGGCATCGGAATCGGTGCAAAGAATGCCACGGTCCCAATCTACTCGGCTGAGATGGCACCCCATCGAATCCGTGGCGCCCTTGTCATGTTCTGGCAGCTATGGGTCGTCATTGGAATCTTCTGTGGATTCTGCGCCAATGTCATCGTCAAGGACGTCCCTCGCATTGCTTGGCGCCTCCAGCTCGGTTCTGCCTTCATCCCGTCTTTCATCCTCATGTGCGGCATCTTCTTCTGCCCAGAGAGCCCACGTTGGCTCATGAAGCATGGTCACTATGCCAAGGGTTTCCGATCCATGAACCGCCTGCGAGCCAACCCCATCATTGCTGCACGAGACTACTACTACTCATACATCATCTACGAGGAGGAACTCAAGGTCGCTATAGGCTCGAACTACTTCACACGTCTCCGGGACTGCTTCACCGTTCCCCGTATCCGACGTGCCAACTATGGTGCTTCAACGGTCATGATTGCGCAGCAGATGTGCGGTATCAACAGTATGTTGCCCTTCCTCCTGGGATAGCGATGTTGCGCTAACAAGCTTTAGTCATCTCCTTCTACAGCTCTAGCATCTTCACGAACGTCGGCTACACCGACACACAGGCGCTGTACGCATCTCTTGGATACGGAGCTGTGCAGGTCGTGTTCACCATTCCGACACTCTTCCTCATCGATACCAAGGGCCGCCGAACTTTGTGTTTGATTACGTTCCCGCTCATGTGCATCTTCTTGCTCGCAGCCGGTCTGTCCCTGCTTAACCACTCCGGCGGCAGGGGTGGACAGATCGGGCCAGTCGTACTTTTCGTGTACCTCTTCACGATCGCTTACTCGCTAGGAGAAGGACCAGTTGCATTCCAGTACTCTGCCGAGGTCTTCCCTACCATCCAGCGTGAGCAGGGCATGGCTTGGGCTGTGTGCATCAACAACACCTTCGCTGGTATCCTATCCCTCACCTTCCCACGTATGCGAACCGTCATGACACCCACCGGTGCATTCGGTTTCTACGCTGGCCTCAATCTGATCGCCTGGTTCATGATCTTCGCATTCGTGCGTGAGACCAAGCAGCTCACCCTCGAGGAACTGGACCAGGTCTTCTCGGTCCCGACTAAGACCTTCCTTGGTTACGAGCTCAAGGTCTGGCTTCCGTACTTCATCAAGAGGCACATCTTCTTCCGTAAGATCGAGAAGCCGGCCCCAATTATCGAGAAGGGGGAGCGCGCCGCGGATCCAATTGTTGCTTAAGCGACTACGATTGCGTAATGGGTTAGTCTCGCATCCGGCCGTGGCGATGGACGCGATGCGATAATATCTTGGAAATGGGGTGTGGAAGTTGGCTGCGTAGACGCTTTTAGCTATCTGTCACTTCACTTAATACAGCGAGCCTCGACCTATACCTGGCTAGGCCTAGATCTGGAGTCTCTAATCAACAGAGCGGGATATTTGATGCAAGATATCAATTCAAAAAATTTCATCCGCTGCCCGTGCTCCTCAGACTTGATTCCACATCGCAGTGTCACACCATGCCTACTCACATTTTCCGATCCAAATCTCGTACCTAGCACCCCCATCTCCACGTTCTAATATCCACACATCAACCCTATAGCACATCCTCCCCACCCTCAGGATCACTCAAATACCTCTTCTCGCCCCCGACCTCAAAGCTCCGCGCCGTCGCAAACGTATCCTCCATAAACTGTGAATACACTATCTTCCCCTCTTCAACCGTGCACCAGTACGCCCACGGACTCGTCTCCTCCCTCTTCGTCACGCGGCCTATATACGTCATGGTACCGAAGGCGGCGACTTGGGACTTG
Organism: Lophiotrema nucula; assembly: GCA_010015825.1. Taxonomy (NCBI): domain Eukaryota; kingdom Fungi; phylum Ascomycota; class Dothideomycetes; order Pleosporales; family Lophiotremataceae; genus Lophiotrema; species Lophiotrema nucula. The sequence continues at coordinate 709,041 of ML977335.1, forward strand.
CCGTTCTGAAACCATGTAATTAGTCCTTGTTCATAAGATGCCCTGTATCAAAAGAACAGAGGCGGGAGTGGAGGAGACGGAACGCACATCATCCACCCCCCCAAAAAGACTCAAGATCTCAAAATGCTTGTTCTCCCACCGCTTACCCACATCCGTGAAGGTCTCGATAATCGCAGCGGGGCCCGCTTCTTTGTGGGTCCCGCACCAGGGCATGATGGTGTGCAGCTGCGGGTTTGTGTAGTTGAGGGAGACGTAGGTTGCGCGCGGGTGGACGAGCTCGTTTACGATGTCTGGGTTCGTGGCGTTTGCGAGGAGTTTCTTGACGATGGCTACCGGGGAGAGATCGGTGGGAGGGGAGGACATGGTGGGTGATGGGATGGTGTGTGCTTTGGAAGGGGAGTAGTTCCTGAGTAATGAATAGTATGGCGGAGTTCAGGTGGGAATGAATTGTCGAATACGAAGGTAAAGAAGAGATAATAGAAGGAAATGGGTCCGGCGATCATATAGATGGAGTTGAGCTGCCATCAATTTGGGGAATGACGCTGGTCGGTGGGGTGGTTGCATTGAACAGTTTGTGTTGATACCCGAACCCGATGACTATACGCTATTGCTGTATGCCAGGGTTGAGGTGCATTCGTTGGAAATCATAAGATAGAAATGACAGCAACGTAAAGGCTTGAGCTTTGCAGATGGTCTGATTATGTACGCAAAGAACGGCTTAGGCCATGGTGTGCTAGGTATGCTAGGATATACTGATTAGTTGCATGCGGCGCGAAGTGAAATGATCGACAATGACATGTATCGCCGTAACATCTAGAGTGCTATCTAATCTCGCCCCAATGCAACAAATCAAGCGTTCAACTCTCTCCAGGTGTCAAGCAACCACTCGCACTCCGCAACCACGTCCGCCTTCTCACCATCAGCATCCACAGGAAGGACATCCGTCTCCTCGTCACCTGCCGTCTCATAAACCTCAACCTGCCCCTCCACCATCTCCACACTCATATAATGTCCCTTTCTCTCCAGCAACCTCTGCACCATAACCTCCTTACTGCACTGCAAGGCCACAAAAACCACATCCACATCCTTGCTGTTGAGCTCGCGCAGCTGATCGCGATACAATTGCTTGAGCGCCGAGCAGGAGACGATGACACGCTCGTAGCCCAGCTCATTGAGCGTTTCGCAAGCACGACGAGAGAGACGACCGAGCCAAGGCAAACGGTCTTGGTCGAGGAGAGGAGAGCCAGCGGCCATGCGTGCGACAGCGTCTGCGGTGTAGAGCGAATCACCCTCGATGAAGGGTGCGTTGAGACGGGCGCGTCAGCTGTAACAGCCTATACTGGGCTTCACCGCCTGCCGCACAGGCCCACCTACTGTACATATACACTAAATTTATATAAAACTCTAATATAATACTAACTCTATTAATATAAGTACTATTAAAGCTATACTTAAAAATTTAAAATTATAAAAACTAAAAAAATTAGTTAATATTATTATAATAATAAAAAAGTATAGTATTAAGTAATTTATACTATTATTATAATACTAAGGCGTTTAGAGCTCTTATATATAATAGTATAAAAATTAATAGCTACTTAATAATTAATAAAAAAGTAAACTTTTATAGTATATTAATAAGTTTTACTAATAAGGCTTACTATTTATAAGAAAAAGGGAGCCCTTATTTAGTATACCCCTTTAGCTATTTAGTACACCCCTATTTTAAAAGTCTTTTTAAAAATCTATTTATAACTTTATAAATAATAGAGCTATTAAAATTCTAAAAAGTACGTTTAATAGAGAATTAAATTGCACTATAAGTCTATTAATATAGTATTTTAATAGCTATTATATTTGAAGCTAAATAAATTATATAAAAAAGTGTAGCTAGTAAGCTCGGTTAAGGCTTACTTAAGAATTTTAGCTACAAGGAATATTAAAACTTTCTTAGTTTTAATAATTTATTTCTCTACAACTATACTAGCTATAATTATAATTTTAAAACTATAATATTATTTAAATCTAGGCCTAAATTATTACTATTTTAGAATACTTTTTAAAAATTCTATTTAAAAGGCTATATTATTTTATTGAGGGGGGTATATTAAATAGCCAAAGGGGTATGCTGAATAAGGGCTCCCTTTAAAAATACTATAAAATAGTTTAAACTATACTAAATACTACTAAATTAAGCTATTTTAAACTATTATAAAATAGTAAATACTAAAAAAAAAAAATTTTAATTATAATTATATTTACTAGCTTTCTTTTTAAAAGTAATAATTTTTAAAACTTTAAAAAGTTAAAATAAATTAGTAAATAGCTTAAACTAGTATATAATAATAAAAAATAACTTATAGTATTATAAATTTACTTATACTTTTTATTATTAGCTTTAAAAAACTTTTTTTTATACTTTTACTTTTAAGTAATACTAATATTAAACTATTTTAACTAATACTATTTTTACTATTATAGAGCTTATAAGCTTTTATATTATATTTATTAATACTACTTAGTTTTTTTTTTTATTTTTATTTTTTATAATTTTTTTAAAACTAAAAAGATAAGTATTACTAAATTATATTAACTAAAATAAGTAGTCTCTACTACTACGTAGATAAAAAGGCGTTTAATTATTAATAAATTCTAATATATATATAACTATATAATTAAGAGCTTACTAAGTAAGCTTAATACTTTATATATATTATTAAGTCTTTTTAAATTTAGTAAAGTTAACTACTATTTATTTTAATACCTAAATTTTAGGTTAAAAAAAAATACTTAAATATTAGCTAGTAGGCTATATTTTTACTTTCTCTTTTTTATTTACTTTTTCTCTTTTTCTCTCTCTCTCTTTCTTCTTTATATATATACTTTACCTTACGTATAAGCTCTAGTTATTATATCTTATTATTATTATATAGTAATAAGTATATATTACTATTATTCCTATTATCTTATTATTTTATATAAATAGGTTATACTTACTATTATAATAAAGCTATTTAATACTTTTAATAGCTAGTAGATCTACCTTAATATAATTAATAGTAAGGTTAAGCCTTTAGAGCTATTTATTTATAATATTAATAATAATATAGTAGTAGTACTTAAAAAAAGTAGCTAAAATTTAATTTTAAAGCTTAAGTTTATAGCTAAAAATAAAGTAAAATAAAAGTAAGCTAAAGATATTAAAATTTAATATAATATTTATTAAATTTTTATTATTACTAAAGTTAGTAGTTAGTAATAAGTATACTTAAAGCTTAAAAATATTATTATAATTTTACTTATTAGCTAGCGTCTTATAGATAGTAAATAATTTAAATTTAATTTATAGTTATAAAGCTTTAAAAGGTTATTAAAATTTTTTTTTTAAAGTTTTTAAAGTTATTAAAAAAGACTTTTTTAAGTATATATAAGTAAGTTACTATAAAGTATAGCTTTACTTAGTACTTAATACTATTTATATTTATTAAAAGATTAAAGTTATATAAGATATTAAAGTAGTAAATATAGTTTAGTAAGAAATAGTAAGTTTATATATATATTATAAAAGTAAGTATAAGTATAAATATAATAAATTTATAGTTAAATTTAAATTAGAGTAAAAAAGCTTATAAATTACGCGTTAAAGACGCTTAAGGAATATACTTACTTATTAGTTATATAATAATATATAATAAGTCTTCTAAAAAGACTATAAAATTAATATAAATTTAGGATTTAGATAAAAAAGTATATAGTTAATACCTCTCTATACTAGGGACGTAACTCTCTAGTAATAAATACTAACTATACTACTTATATTAGCTTAGCTTAAATTATACTAATTAATATTAAAATATATACTTTAATATACTTAATAACCTTTTAAGCTATATTTTAAATAATAATAACTAAATTTACTATCTTAATACTAGTATTTTATTTATTAATTTTATTTATTAAAATTTCTACTAAGTTAGATATAGTAGTAAAAGACTAAGCTAAATTAATCTAATTTATACTATTTTATACTATATTTAATTATATTATATTTTATAATAGTCTTTTATCTTCTTAATAAAATAATAAGTATAGATATTAGCCTAGTAACTATTATAAGAGTACTTAAAAATTAAATATTTTATAGTAGTAAAAAAGTATATATATAAGTTACCTAAAAGTTTACCTTTAGTTAGTATTTGTCGCTAGGGAGTTACGTCTCTAGCGTAGGGAGGTATTAACTATATACTTTTTTATCTAAATTCTAAATTTATATTAATTTTATAGTCTCTTTAGAGAACTTATTATATATTATTATATAATTAATAAGTAAGCGTATCTTCTAAGTATCTTTAATATATAATTTATAAACTCTTTTATCTTAATTTAAATTTAATTATAAACTTATTATATTTACGCTTATAATATACGTATAAGCTTATTACCCTTTACTAAATTATATTTATTATATTAACTTTCTATATAGCTTTAATTTTTTAGTAAATATAAATTACATTAAGTATTAGGTAAATTTATACTTTATAGTAACTTATTTATATATACTTAGTAAAGTCCTTCTTAGTAACTTTAAAAGCTTTAATAAAATTTTTTAATAACTTTTTAAAACTTTATAACTAAAAATTAAACTTAAATTATTTACTATTAATAAAAGATTAGCTAATAAAGTAGACTTTAATAATATTTTTTAAAGTTAAGTATATTTATTACTAACTACTAGCTTTAATAATAATTTTAATTTAATAAATACTATTTTAGTTTATAACTTTTTTAGTTTACTTTTATAATACTTTATTTTTAGCTATAGCTTTAAGCTTTAAAATTAATTTTTAATTATTATTTTTAAAAGTTACTACTATATTATTACTAACGTTATAGATAAGTAGCTTTAGAAAACTAACTTTATTATTAATTATATTAAAGTAGATCTACTAGCTACTTTAAAGTATATTAAATAGTTTTATTAATAGTAATAAGTACTATATAATAAGTATAACCTATTTATATAAAATAATAAGATAATAGAAATAATAGTAATATATACTTATTACTATATAATAATAATAAAATATAATAACTAGAGTCGGTGTTCGTCGCTAGGGAGTTACGTCTCTAGTATAGAGAGGTATTAACTATATACTTTTTTATCTAAATTCTAAATTTATATTAATTTTATAGTCCTCTTAGAAGACCTATTATATATTATTATATAACTAATAAGTAAGCGTATCTTTTAAGCGTCTTTAATATATAATCTATAAGCTCTTTTATTCTAATTTAAATCTAACTATAAATTTATTATATTTATACTTATATTTACTCTTATTTTTTTTTTATTTTTTTATTTTTTATTTTTTCTAAGACTAAAATAGATAGGTATTACTAAATTATATATAAAAATAAGTAGCCTCTACTACTACGTTAATAAAAAGGCGTTTAAATATTAATAAATTATAATATTTATATAATTACGTAATTAAGCGAGCTTGCTAAGTAAGCTTAATACTTTATAATATTATTATATCCTCTTAAATTTAGTAAGGTTAACTACTATCTACTTTAATACTTACTATCTACTTTAATACCTAAACTTTAGGTTAGGGGAGAGGATACCTAGATACTAGCTAGTAGGCTATATCTTTACTTCCTTTCTTCTATTTACTCTCTCTCTCTTTCTCTCTTCTTTATATACATACTTTACCTTACGTATAAGCTTTAGTTATTATACTTTATTATTATTATATAGTAATAAGTATATATTACTATTATTTCTATTATCTTATTATCTTATATAAATAAGTTATACTTACTATATAGTACCTATTACTATTAATAAAGCTATTTAATATACTCTAGAGCAGCTAGTAAATCTGCCTTAATATAATTAATAGTAAGGTTAGTTCTCTAAAGCTACTTATCTATAATATTAGTAGTAATATAGTAGTAGCTCTTAAAGATAGTAGTTAGAAATTAATCCTAAAGCTTAGAGCTATAGCTAAGGATAAAATACTATAAAAGTAAGCTAAGAAAGTTACGAACTAAAATAGCGTCTATTAAATTAAAATTATTATTAAAGCTAGTAGTTAGTAATAGGTATACTTAACTCTAAAAGATATTATTAAGGTTTACCTTATTAGCTAGTTTTTTATTAATAGTAAATAATTTAAGTTTAATTCTTAGTTATAAAGCTTTAAAAAGTTATTAAAAAATCTTACTAAAGCTTTTAAGGTTACTAAAAAGGACTTTACTAAGTATATATAAGTAAGTTACTATAAGGCATAGATCTGCCTAGTACTTAATACTATTTATATCTATTAGAAGATTAAAGCTATATAGAAAGTTAATATAGTAAATATAATTTAGTAAAGGATAGTAAGCTTACGCGCGTATTATAAGTATAAGTATAATAAATTTATAATTAGATCTAAATTAAAGTAAAAAAGCTTATAAATTATACGTTAAAAACACTTAGGGGATACGCTTACTTATTAGTTATATAATAATATATAATAAGTCCTCTAAGGGGACTATAAAATTAATATAAATTTAAGATTTAGATAAAAAAGTATATAGTTAACGCTTCCCTACGCTAGGGATATAACTCCCTAGCGACAAACGCTAACTATATTTACTCTTATAATATATATATAAGCTTACTATCTTTTACTAAACTATATTTATTACTTTAATATCTTATATAACTTTAATCTTTTAGTAGATATAAATAGTATTAAGTACTAAGTAAAGCTATACTTTATAATAACTTACTTATATATACTTAAAAAAGTCCTTCTTAGTAACCTTAAAGACTTTAAAGAGATCTTTTAATAACCTCTTAAAGCTTTATAACTATAAATTAAACTTAAATTATTTACTATCTATAAGACGCTAGC